>JAYESA010000009.1:185952525-186197525 GCA_036927795.1 Iris macrosiphon
TGGTTTTGGTTTTCTTTTGCTATCATATCGTGCTTTATTTCTTCCCCTAGATTTTATGATTGAGAGTTCATATATATATATTGCGTGGTTACCCTCCTTTTTGGAGAGGTCATGGCAGATTTTTTTCTGTGAGATATATAGATAGTTGGTTGACCTAGAACGGACCTTACAGCGTTCTACCGCCGATTCTGCGGCGTAGGCTGGACGTACCCACGGCTCATGTCCGATTTTTGGGTGCGAGTCATGACATGCGTTGCTAGCACGCTTGTGATAGAAATTTTGCACAGTGCCAGTGCAAACTGGAGGGTACTACGGCTCTAGGGAGAGGGCATGGTTTAGGGACTCACACATGGTATGATAATGAGGGATAATGACGTAGGCTCGAATGGGAGGTCACAGTCCTATCTCAAACCTTCTTGGTCGACTTTCGACGTCACTTAAATGAGACATAGCAAATTTTATAATCCTGTTGAATTTTGTAGCATACTGCCGCACTGTCATGTTTCCTTCTTGTAGATGTGTAAATTCGTCTTCCTTCTCGCGACGGATGACGAGTGAAAGGTACTCCTCATTGAAGGCTTTACGGAACATGGACCAAGAGATAGTTATGTTGTCATCTTCACTCTGCATTGCTTGTTTGTGCACATCCCACCAATCATGTGCGTTTAAATGGCGCTGAAGCTGAGCGTAAGAAACTCTCTTTGTTTCTTCTATGCGAAGCACTTCAAAGTGGTATTCCAACTCAACCAGCCAATCTAACGCCACAGAGGGGTCCTCAGTCCCCTTGAAGGTAGCATGACATATCTTTTTAAACTCTGATATTTGAAGTATGGGACCCATTTCGTCTGAGGGTGGAGGTTCTGGAGGGTCCCAAGGTCTCGTGGAAACGGCTACAACTGGAACTGTCACGGTGGCCATTGATGCAGAATGGTTGTTTGCAACGAGCATCGTCACAATCGCTTGCAAGGTATCCATTTGCTTCTATTGTTCCACTACCTGGGTCTACTGTGCCTGAAATTGAGATTCGATCTGGGATTCGAATTAGCTCTGACGTAATTTTGCCTGTCTCTGCTATATTTCTATCAAATGCATCATCCGTTCGAACTGATTGACAAAGGGTGTGGCAACTGGACTTCCCGAGCAGCCAGATGTGCCAAACCTGTTCCCTTGTACCTGCGCTACCACCTGTGCTTGTGCATCCGGCTCTGAGGTCGTTCCTTCAAAGGAAAGTAACTTGTATCATTCTCAGAATATATTGTGGATTCACTGTATGGAACGTATCTTATTTTGTCCAAGCGAATTCAAGAGTTCAACTAGGAGGGATAGGGTCATTTTCAAGAAAACTTTTTTGACACGAAGGTCAAAGGATCTGAAGCCATGCTCTGATACCAATATGTCATATCCTAATTTCTGTTAAATCGATAATCGTCCCTCGGGCGTGATGTCGTGCACGCATAAGACGCACGTACACAAGGTCTAGGCATAATGATAAACTTTAGAACAAATGCAACAGAGTAAGCAAATAAGATGTCACACATTGAGATATAAAAAAGTTCTCTTTATTGATAGTGAACATTTGGTTACAGCCTCTTGACCCAAAAGTAATAAGAACGCTGCACGGGCTTACAACTTGGACGCAAAATGAGATAGTCGATACATATATTACATCCCTTACTAATATTTCAAAAGCACAAAATACCTTAAGTGCGAGTCAACACCATCGCCTAGGAGCTTCAAAAAGATGAGTGCGAGCTCCTTTCTTGATTATGTACTTGAATTCCAAAATTTACGACATGAATGCGCCTAATCAATGAAAGGTTGGGGGAAGCTTCAGTTTCTCGCCGCGTTGCCTCGGCTCGGGAAACCTGCTACATCGAGGGTCAGTACTTCGAAAAGTACCTGTGAGGGTAAGCTAGCCCAATTTACCAAAATCGATAATATATTCATGTGAACATATAACATTATTATTATGTGATATTTCTATCTTACCTTAGTTCAATTCTTTATATATGATAGAATAAAATGACATAACAAAATATACCACCGTTCGGTGACTTTACTTGTACCGTCTGAACTTCCTGCACAAAACTTACATGACCTTCCCTGCCACGAAGACATAGTTAGTCTGCATAATTTAAATATACATAGCACATCACTTGGTCGGATGAGAGATGGTTCAGCTACAATTCCGCTTCGGATAGCTAGCCCTTGGTGGACGCACGGACCCAGCCAATGCTAGGACTACACTAGCAAAGGTTCTACCCGGGTTGAAACAGTCCCAGTGCCCCGACGACCGTTCGTAGAACGACATCTCTTGTGCACAAGTTGTCCTCAACCATTGCCTCATTTACAAACTAAGTTATCAAATGAAGCACTTCAAAGCAATATAAAAAAATAAAATTCATGCAAATTCCATAGTATAGGCTACCTTGCTCAATGACCACATACCAAATATGCACTACCCATTGAATAATTATAAGTAACTAAGTTCTAGCTACAAACGAAACAAAGTTAAGCATATGCATAGTAGACAACTTCACAATAAAGTTATCGTATAGTGATTTTAGGTGGCCAACATCAATTGTTTCAAGTCTACTTCTTCTTTTATCTTGACTAGATTTTATTCTTTTGGTATCGTTGATCGGAATGTACAAATGAGTCAATTTATTAGGAATGAAGACTTGAAAGAAGGGCACTAATTAAAGTAAAGAAACTCATAAGTTGTTAAATTAGGAAAAAGAGAAAAGGGAGATCTTTAAGACTCCGCTTGTGCGTCGCTTATACGATCACCTGCATGCACCAATAGATGATCAATATCTTCTGCTTTGATCTCCAAGGGTTTGATACGAAATACCAAATTCTAAGAATGAAGACAATAAAATAAATTAAAACCGTTTACGAAAACACAAATCATAAAAAAAATAAGAAAGCAACCAAGCACCATTCAAAAACGGGCAAAGAAACCAGCACAACGAAAAGGCCCCTCTCGACTCTGTCATCGAGTCCTTCCTTGAGGCACGATCCATTGAATGTGGGACCTAATTTCGAAGAAACCAATCCATAACGAGGAAAGGATCTTAATTCAATATGTCCTGATCAAACGATACCAAGTATTTCATAGCCACGCTCCCCGAATAGGGAAAATGGGGCACTACACAAATTGATGGAACGACTTTTATTGAAATGAGTCCAAAAGTTTTCGTTGGTTGTTTTGCTACTTTGTTTTGTGTTGCTTTGTATTTTGTCTTTCTTTCGATGACTTGGTTTTCATGATTCATTTTTCTCGCTTGTGCATTCTTTTCGAATCGTAAGAGAAAGAGATCGAAGGATGCTATTGTAATTTTAGGACGCATAACCAAGGAGTGATCATTGTATAAGGCTTCTCCATCCTCTCGTTGATTCGTTCGGTAAGTGGCTTCGTCCCTTCGATGAATCAAGTAGTCTGTAAGTCTAATAAAATGATCGCTAGTCTACTCAGTTGCATGCTCCTTAGTTTTATATTAAATTTACTACAAGATATGCTAAAAGAAATGAACTGCATACAAAAATATATAGAGTTACTGCTTTACTTCAGTTAATGTTATGTCCCTTACTCACCTGCTACACCACTAGATCATGTATTGAACCTTTTATTGTTCGTGATTGTGTCCCGTGTAAAAGATTGAAAGAGAAGAGACTAGTAGCCTGCCCTGATATTCTGTTCCTATAGGATCTAGGGGGGTGTGGCTATTAGATAGTGATATGCTTGTTCATGTTTGATGCATCCTAATAGTTTTATCTGATAGAGGTTGCTTATCATGCATTGGTCTCGGACAACTTGTGCATAAGGTAATAGTCTCTCGAACGATTCTTGGGGCACTAGGAATCGGTCGGTCCGGAGGAGATTGTGAGAGCACCCCCGATGTTTCGGTCCTACGGGATCTAGGGGGTATTGTTGTCCATCAGTGGGGCAACTCATGGGCCATCATATAGTTAGGTCGTCTGCTGGGTTTACCTTCTTGCATACCTAATGCTTGATGCCAAGATTGATTCATAAGTTAGATACATATATGCAAATTATTGCTAACTTGTGTGTCTGCTGCAGGAATAACCACTCGACCGTGGGTAAGAAATTATTATATATATGGTTCAATCTATCGTTTATATTTCTTGCATAAATTATTAAAAAGAAACTAGACAACTAGAAAGATCACCTAATAATGCTAGCTTCACATGTTTACTTAGTGTGGATTTCTAGGTGAGTTTGGCTACGGTCGCTCGCCAGTACATGTTATAGTACTGACCCACATTTGTAGGCATCTCTAGGTTCTTGTAGTGAGAGCTTGGTGAACATTTTGAACTAGTGCTAGCGCATCTATCCAGCGGAACCGTGCTCGTGTTGCTTCCTTAGTTTTTCCCTCATGTGTGCAAGCTCTTCTTGTGCTAGTTGTTTTAATTTTTGGTTCTACTACAAAGACATGATGTATGGGCGTTGTGGCTAGTTTTGGGTTTGTAAAAAGGGATGTAGCCATCTATGGCATATTTTGTAACTCAGCCAAGCAAGTACTTTGTAATCCAATCTTCAAGTATTCAATAAAGCAAGTATTTTGTGTTCCTATCAAATATGTCCAACTTTAATTTTCTGCATTTAAATTCTGTGCCTATATATGTATATTTTTATCTAACTTGTGTCTTGTGCAGGTACTATGCCTAGTGCAAGTACAACTTAGGCTTACACGGTATCGCGCCCAAGCGAGGACGATCGGTTCCCTAGGGACCCATCGAGGATGATCGGCCCTTACGGGACCGGGGATGACATGGACTTCCCATACGGCCTCACTTTTTTTGATTGAATATTTTTTGACTCTTGTGACCCAATGTATATTGGTAATTGGACTCAAATACTATATCCGTGCTGATACTCCTATTGCCTGATTATTGTTAATGATTTAATGTGCACCGAGGTACCATACATCCTGTCACTTGTTAAGTGATTATATTTGGGTTGTGCATCAAGAATGCCTCCAAATTTCTGAATACATGATATTATGAATATATATATTATTTTTCCAATATATATATTATTTTCCCAGCATGGGCATAATAAGCGAGTCAACTACCAAAGCATGGCTAGGATATTAATTTTCTGAATGTTGCATACACGCTCGGATGAATTTATATTTGACTTCTATGGATTCCTATCTAGTATTCCCGTACTTTGTACGATATCTTAAGAAAAATTCTCACATGACCACGGCTAGAGATTTCAAACACAACATAGGGCTAATTTAGTAACTAAAAGTGGTAGTAACATTTGGAGGGAACGGTATCCTGAGATCATGCCAACGAATTTTCCCACAGAGATTTATTCTAAGTGCGCTGTAGGCTGGCCACCACAGATAATGTATATCATCTACCTTTGTAGAGTGCAATATCTGACTTATTATTATGCCGAGCCACTCTTTCACAATGGAAACACTGAAACCGCTAATACCGTATTTTTAGCGCAGTGCCCTATGGGGGACTGGTGCATCCTGCAAGTGCTTATTTTATTATATTGGTTCGGTTATCTCATGTTCGGCACTGGTGTGATCTGAGGATACTTATTTATGCATTATTCTGAGATAACCTTAGACTCCACAAAATAGTAAACCGTACAAATGATTGGCTGATATAAGCAATGGATTTGGTTGTGATTGTATTATTTAGCTAGTAGCCTAAGAAAGTGAACTATCATAGTGTGATGGTTCAACCCTTGTCTTTGTCCTTGTCATTTGTGGTACTTGCTATTTAGGCTCTAACCCCACTGGTTTTGCATGGCCAGGTTTTGAACCACCACCTGAGGATCCAACATACTTTTCTCCAACTCATGGGCGCACCAAGAATATAGTCGCAGAGGATAGAAATTGGGTTTTTTTTCTTCCCTGCTCATCTTGCACATTTACTTCTTTTTGGCGTTTAGCCTCCGACATCTGTTAGCCGGCTCGTCTTGACATTAGTTTTTGTCACGATCCGCACCCGGAAGTTCGGGCACGAGTACGTGGGTACGTCCAGCCTACGCCGCAGAGTCGGCGGTAGTACGCTGTCTAGGTCAATCCATCTAAACTAGTCTAACTCATTCACAATTAACATAGGCAAGATAATAATGGGAATAGAAACTTAAAATTTGCAACTGAAATAAATGTGACAACAATTCAAATGTTTAAGTACAGAAATTCAATATTCAAATCGGGGACAAACCCGATAAATAAGATGAGAAATAGAAATGAAAGGTAGCTACTACTAGCTACTCAGCAGCAGGGGTCTCCTGGGTGGGTTCTGGCTCCTCATAGGTATCATCTGTACCCTCATAAGGACCATAATAAGTAGGGGCAAGATCCTCATCATCGCCTAAATCAACAGATCCAGTCAGGAAAGGAGCAAAGTACACAGTGCACAACAATGTTAAACTAAATATTTATGACAATTAAACATTGAATATCATGTTAAGGAAATTGCATAAAGGAAAGTTAATATCTCAGAGTCAAAACTATAAACAGGAATATGAGAAAACAGAAGTAAACGAGCAGGAAAAGAAACTACACAGCCAGCAAGAATATAACATGACCAGAAGTTATCTGTATGAAACTTGTGTTTGTTTTTAGAATACTTAGTTGGCATGTAGGGGTTTATAAGGCTAATCCGGCCGTCATGAACGGCTATTAGTCACGAATAATCGAGATCCGGCTGATGGACAGTCGTGTACCAACAGCTATTATTCACGGCAAGGGGAAGGGTAAACTACATGCCTTTCAGTATTCTCCCACCCGACATGAAAAATAAGACATGAATTCCAATATTCAAGACATGAAATATAGTATTCTAACACTACGTGTAATCAGCAAGAGTACTAGTAGAGCAGGGAATTTAATTATCACAATATAAAGATTAACTTGAAGTGCAGGTACTTGCCTGTTGTTTGGATCTGATTAGTTAGGTTCTTGGGAAAAAGTCCAGAGATGAGTCCAAAAGCTGAAATAGACATTACCATCGTGCTCAGAAGATGTCAAATAGCTAAAAACGTCTGTCCTTGGGTCCAATTTGGAGACAAGGGCAAAAACGGCAGTTTCGGGTCAAAACGGGATCCGCCGGTGGGCCCGCTTTGCACCGAAAAATGCGTCCGGGTCAAAGGTCTCCAAATTCACCAAACTTAGTGTTAACAGGTCAGGAACGCTGATACGAACCCAACGGAACTTCCAGATTTGGATTCCGATGAGCCGAACACAAAATCGCCCGTCGAGCGGGGCCTGTGGGGCCTACGACACGCGATTTCGTCAACGTTCTCAGAATCGAACCAAACTTGACCCACAGGACCAGCGTATTGCTACGAGTCCGATGGCGTAAGTTTCGTCTCGATCCGACGTGTGTGCACGAAGTTAGGGTGAATTGCCGAAAAGGCGGATACGGGGCGATGTCCGCGGATACGCGTTGATTCCGGTGTGCACGCACACCGGAATCAGCTTCCACGAAAACTCGCACGTCCGTATCGACGATGCGTACGTATCTGTGAAGACCGCACGTGACCAAGTCGTCCCGTTTGGCGGGGCGGACTCAGTTCCGGGGTGAAACAGGGTCTGGTTTTTCCTGTTTTTGGATCGCGGTGTGCGATCACCACAGGACGCGATGTCCCGAACAGTTTGTCCGGACACCGAGAGGGTCATACAGGCTTCACAACGCAATTTGCGGAAAAGGAAACGGGGCTACGAGGCGAAAGTTACGCGTACCTGAAGGGGACAGAGAAATCGGGGTTTTCTGTGTCCGAACCGTGTCCTGGACACGTGTCCAGTGCTGTGTCCGGCCAGGGCAGTGCTGTGTCCTGCGCGTGTCCGCGGCTCTGAGGGTCTGGCCGTCGGTCGGCGAGGTCGGGCCGGGGCTGCGGCGGCTTGGGCGAGGGGCGGCGACGCACCGGAGCGGCGGGGGGTCGACGGCGCAGGGCTCGGCGGCTCTCGACCGCGGGGAGGAGTTGGACACTGGGTCGGCTCCGCCTGGGGAGGAGGAGGAAGGGGAGAGGAGGAGGAGCTCCGCCTGGGGGAAGACGTCGCAGGGGCTGAGGGAGGAGGAGGTCGCCGGACGGGGTTCGCCGGAGTCGGGGTAGTTAGGGTTAGGGTTTGTGCTAGTTTGGGGGGAAAGGAGGCGGAGATAGGGGTATAAATAGGGGCTCGGGGCGGGGAAGGCCGGGGCGACGTGGGCGGAAGAATCGGAGGGGGAGGCGCGGTCGTGGCGGCTGAAATTCCGGCGGGCGGCGGATTCCACGGGGTCGTGGGGGGGGGACTGGGTGACAGGGGTGACCGGGCGGGTCGGGTCGGGCGGCGGGCTCCGGGTGAGCGGACCCGCCCGACCCGCTAAGAAGATTGGGTTGGGCTGGTTAGCGGGCTGGGCCGCGGCCCAATGGGCCAGAAAATAATAAAAATAAAATAAATAATAAATAATTAATAATAAATAAATAGATAATTATTTAATTAAATAATTAAATAGTTTTCAGGCATTTAAAAATATGTCTGAGGCCCAGAAAAATCCAGAAAAATTACCCTAAGTCCAATTTTTTATTTTACACCCAAAAATATTATTTTCATGACATTTTAATATTATTTATTGCTAATTAAAAATCATTTATTAATTGAAAAGCTTGATTTTAATTACAGAAAATTCCCAGAAAATTCCAGAAAATTGAGAAAAATCCAAGATTTAATAATTTAAAAATTTTGGGGGTTTACAACCTACCCAACTTACAAAAATTTCGTCCTCGAAATTTAAGAATAACAAGGCACGAAAAGAAAGGCCGAGAAATAAAATACACCTCAGGGTTCAAAAAGATAGGGATATCGCTCTCTAATCTCGTCTTCTCGCTCCCAGGTGGATTCGACGGGAGAATGATGCTTCCAAGCTACGCGAACCAGGGAGATAACCTGGTTCCGTAGGACTTTCTCCGAGCGATCCAGTATCTCCACGGGTTGCTCTTGGTAAGTCAAACTTGGGCCTACTTCGAGCTCTGAGTGATCCAAAATGTGGCTGGGGTCTGACACATACTTCCTCAGCTGCGACACGTGGAAGACGTTATGGACTCCTTCCAGAGAGGGTGGCAATGCCAGACGGTATGCCACTTCTCCGATTTTCTCCTGAATGCCAAAAGGTCCAATGAATCTTGGGCTGAGTTTTCCACTCCTTCCGAACCTAATGGTGCCACGTGTCGGGGAAATCTTTAAGAACACCAGCTCTCCAACCTTAAAATAGAGTCATAACCAAGTCTTAGTTGCATAATCATAATGTTTTAAATTGACTTGAATTTCATAAATTTAATTACCTCAAACTCCAAGGGCCTTCGGTGGCTATTTGCCCAATGTCGTTGCCTGTCTTGAGCCACTCGAAGTCTGTCCCTTATTTGTTTTACCTTCTCAGCTGAATCGATCACCATCTCTGGTCCCAGTAGAGCTCTTTCTCCAACGTCGTCCCATGATAGCGGGGTACGACATCTTCGTCCATACAGAGCTTCAAATGGAGTCATCTCAATACTTGCTTGGTAACTGTTATTATAAGAGAACTCCACCAGATGTAGATAGTCTTCCCAGGATCCTCCAAAATCCAGAACACATGTACGGAGCATATCTTCAAGTGTCTGGATTGTACGTTCCGATTGTCCATCGGTTTGGGGATGATAAGCTGTGCTGAATTTGAGTTGCGTCCCCAAGCTGGCTTGTAAGCTCTTCCAGAAGTGAGAGGTGAATCTTGAATCTCGGTCGGAGACAATACTTACTGGGACTCCATGCAGCCTGACAATGTGTCTGATATATAAATCTGCCAGCTTCTCTGTAGATAGCCCCACTTTGAAAGGCAGAAAATGTGCAGACTTGGTCAGTCTATCCACTATCACCCAGATTGCATCCTTTCCACTAGGTGTCCTCGGAAGTCCGGAAACAAAATCCATTGTAATGTGTTCCCACTTCCACTCCGGAACGGGTAGGGGTTGAAGCAATCCTCCAGGTCTTTGCCTCTCTGCCTTGACTTGCTGGCACACTAAACAACGAGATACGAACCTGGCTACTTCTCTTTTCATGTCATGCCACCAAACATGCGTCCTCAGGTCCTTGTACATCTTGTTGGCTCCTGGATGTATAGAGTATTGCGATCTGTGCGCCTCTTGCATGATTTCTTCTCTTATGTCTCCTTGAGGTACACATAATCTATCGCCATGCCTCAGTGATCCATCTTCATGAATTCTGAATTCTTCTACTAGTCCAGCTTGCACTTGACCTCGAAGGCTTCGCAGGCCTTCGTCCTGAAATTGAGTCTCCTTGATCTTGTCCATTAAGGTAGACTGAATCTGCAAGTTCATCATTTGGCCTTCTTTTCCTGGGATAATTACTTCAATACCTAAACTTTCCAAGTCCTCCAGCAGGTGTCTGTCCATAGTCAAGTACATCGCCATAGGATACCTGCTTAGAGCATCAGCAACTACATTTGCCTTCCCAGGGTGATATTGAAGAGTGATATCAAAGTCTTTCATTAGTTCCAGCCACCTTCTTTGCCTCATGTTTAGCTCTTTCTGGGTGAAGATATATTTTAAACTTTTATGGTCTGTAAATATTTCCACCCTTTCTCCATAAAGATAATGCTTCCATAGTTTAAGAGCAAAAATGACAGCTGCCAATTCTAAATCATGAGTTGGATAATTCTTTTCATGAGGTCGAAGCTGTCTAGAGGCATATGCTATTACCTTCTTGTTCTGCTCCAGTACACAACCCAGACCTTTTCTAGAAGCATCACTATAAATAGCGAAACCTCCGGTTCCGGAAGGTAAGGTCAGAATAGGGGCAGAAGTCAGTCTTTTCTTCAATTCCTCAAAGGCACGCTGACATTCATCAGTCCAGGTGAACTCTTCATCCTTTCTTGTTAATTTTGTCATGGGTTCCGCAATTCTAGCAAAGTCCTTCACAAACTTCCGATAGTAGCCAGCTAGTCCCAGGAAACTTCTAATCTCAGCTACAGAGTCTGGAGTGGGCCAGGATTCTACTGCAGCTATCTTCTTAGGATCTACTGCTATTCCATCTCCAGTCACAACATGTCCCAAGAATTCTACTTTGTCTAGGAAGAAAGCACATTTAGACAATTTTCCATAAAGCTTTTCCTTCCTCAAAGTCTCCAATGCTAACCTCAAATGTTCTTCATGTTCTTCGGGGGTCTTGGAGTAGATCAAAATATCGTCAATAAAGACCACTACAAATTTGTCTAGGTACGGCTGGAAAACTCTGTTCATTAGGTTCATAAAAACTGCTGGTGCATTCGTCAACCCGAACGGCATCACTAAGAATTCGTAATGTCCGTTCCGGGTATTGAAAGCAGTTTTAGGGATGTCTTCTTTTCTTACCCTTACTTGGTGGTAACCCGACCTCAAATCAATCTTGGAAAACACCCGAGCTCCACTCAGCTGATCGAATAAGTCATCTATCCTGGGCAGGGGATACTTATTCTTAATTGTTAAGGCATTCAAGGCCCTATAGTCAATACACATTCGGGATGTTCCGTCCTTCTTGGGCACAAATAATACTGGAGCTCCCCAGGGTGAGACACTAGACCTAATGAAGCATTTGTCTTCTAGTTCTTTGATATGCTCATTTAGTTCTATTATCTCCTTCTTGTTGATTCTGTAGGGATTTTGGGACACTGGTGCTGCTCCTGGCACTAAGTCAATGGAGAATTCAACTTCTCGGTCTGGGGGTAAGCCTGGGAGATCCTCAGGGAAGACATCAAGGTATTCAGAGATGATAGGTGGCAATTCTTCTGTTACTAGGGCTCCACAAATTATGTTATTACCCATTTCTCTAGAACCTCTAGCAAATTCAAATTCTGGCTTGCCAGGGGGCCTGAAGATTACACTGCCTCTGTGACAGTCTATTGTGGCATGATGTTGACTCAACCAATCCATACCCAGTATAATATCAAAACTGGGCACTGGCATTACAAGTAGCCTAGCATATAGTTCTCTTCCACATAATGTAATAGGACAATTGTTACAGGCATCACTAACCGGAATGATTCCTCCACCGGTAATGATCTTATAACAATTCCTAAGGGGTTTAGTGATTAAGTTATGCTTCATAAGGAAATCTACTGACATGAATGAATGAGAAGCTCCAGAGTCGAATAAAGTAATAGCTGGTATTGAATTTATAAGCACAGAACCTGTGATCACGTCTGCTGTGGCTTCTGCTTCTTCCAGAGTCATTGCATAAGCACGGCCTTGCTGCGGTGCAACCCTCTGTTGCTGCTGTTGGTGCTGAGCAAAGCGTTGTTGTTGAGTTGGAAGCGGGGGTCCCCTCTGTTGTGCTGCTGGGGGCCTGGCCTGGACTGGAGCCTTTGGTGCAGCTGGGCGTCCTTGAGCAGCAGGACAGTCCCTTAATTGATGTGCTGGTGAGCCACAATAGAGACAGGCACCTAGCCTCTTTCTACAGTCTTGCCAAGTGTGGCCTGATTTTTGGCAATAGTTGCAAGGGGGAGCTCGCTGGTTCTGTCCCTGAGCCTGGTGTTGGGGTGCTGGAGCTCGAGGGAGAGGACGCTGAGTTTGCTGCGGGGCCCTCTGTTGTTGTTGTTGCTGTTGTTGAAAAGGGCGTTTGTTGGGTCCCGCATTTCCGGTATCTCTTTCTCGCTTCAGTTTGTGCCCCATATCTCTCTCTACGCCTTGTGCCACGCTCAGGATTTCTTCATAGGTACGAGCTCGGCTGGTGGTGACAGCAAGGCGAATATCCGGAGACAGCCCCTTCTTGAATCTACGGGCTCTGTCCTCCGGGGTACGAACCATGTACTCCGCAAAGTGGCTTAACCTGCTAAATTCAGCAGTATATTCATCAACAGACAGGTTACCTTGTTCTAGTCTCTCGAATTGGCTTTCGAGAGCTTCCCTAGCCACTTCGGGGTAGAATTTCTCCTTGAATAGCCTTTTAAAATCTTCCCAGGTGATGTCGGGAGCAGATAGTTGAGGTTCATCTCTGAACCAGGTTCGAGCAATGTCGAACAGTTGCAGGCTTGCGGACTCCACTTTGAGGTCATCAGGGACCCGGGCAGTCTTCAGGAGTCTCTCGACATTCTCTATCCATTCATCGGCATAGAGAATGCCCTCAGTTCCGTAAAATTCCAGGGGTCTCAGATTCTTGAAGTCTTTGGCACTCCCTGGCCTCTTGAGTGACGACTCCTGGGGCTTAAGAGCTTCTGAGAGGCTGGTCCGCAGAAGTGTCGTCTGTTCTTTCTGGGATTCCACCAATCCCTGGAACACTCCTAGCAGTTGTGCCCCATCTAGGGTAACTGCCGGGACAGATGGAGGCGGCGGGAGTGCAAGAGTCTCGGGCACATTCTGCTCAGCTGGTTCTCCTGTGCCTCCTACTGTGTTCCTGGTCTGGACCATTCTGAAAGATTAAGGGATAGGAAGATCAGAATAGAATACTTGGAAATCAAAGGCGATAGGAAAAAAATTGAGCAGCAATGATATCAAGAATTGAAATAAGGACGCTATACTGTGAATGAGCTTTTCCTAGAATCCTCAATTTTATTCCATACCCTGTCCTAGGGTATTACCCTATTTTAGGATAGGACCTGCATGGGCCACCATAAAAACGTGTCACGACCCGCACCCGGAAGTTCGGGCACGAGTACGTGGGTACGTCCAGCCTACGCCGCAGAGTCGGCGGTAGTACGTTGTCTAGGTCAATCCATCTAAACTAGTCTAACTCATTCACAATTAACATAGGCAAGATAATAATGGGAATAGAAACTTAAAATTTGCAACTGAAATAAATGTGACAACAATTCAAATGTTTAAGTACAGAAATTCAATATTCAAATCGGGGACAAACCCGATAAATAAGATGAGAAATAGAAATGAAAGGTACCTACTACTAGCTACTCAGCAGCAGGGGTCTCCTGGGTGGGTTCTGGCTCCTCATAGGTATCATCTGTACCCTCATAAGGACCATAATAAGTAGGGGCAAGATCCTCATCATCGCCTAAATCAACAGATCCAGTCAGGAAAGGAGCAAAGTACACAGTGCACAACAATGTTAAACTAAATATTTATGACAATTAAACATTGAATATCATGTTAAGGAAATTGCATAAAGGAAAGTTAATATCTCAGAGTCAAAACTATAAACAGGAATATGAGAAAACAGAAGTAAACGAGCAGGAAAAGAAACTACACAGTCAGCAAGAATATAACATGACCAGAAGTTATCTGTATGAAACTTGTGTTTGTTTTTAGAATACTTAGTTGGCATGTAGGGGTTTATAAGGCTAATCCGGCCGTCATGAACGGCTATTAGTCACGAATAATCGAGATCCGGCTGATGGACAGTCGTGTACCAACAGCTATTATTCACGGCAAGGGGAAGGGTAAACTACATGCCTTTCAGTATTCTCCCACCCGACATGAAAAACAAGACATGAATTCCAATATTCAAGACATGAAATATAGTATTCTAACACTACGTGTAATCAGCAAGAGTACTAGTAGAGCAGAGAATTTAATTATCACAATATAAAGATTAACTTGAAGTGCAGGTACTTGCCTGTTGTTTGGATCTGATTAGTTAGGTTCTTGGGAAAAAGTCCAGAGATGAGTCCAAAAGCTGAAATAGATATTACCATCGTGCTCAGAAGATGTCAAATAGCTAGAAACGCCTGTCCTTGGGTCCAATTTGGAGACAAGGACAAAAACGACAGTTTCGGGTCAAAACGGGGTCCGCCGGTGGGCCCGCTTTGCACCGAAAAACGCGTCCGGGTCAAAGGTCTCCAAATTCACCAAACTTAGTGTCAACAGGTCAGGAACGCTGATACGAACCCAACGGAACTTTCAGATTTGGATTCCGATGAGCCGAACACAAAATCGCCCGTCGAGCGGGGCTTGTGGGGCCCACGACACGCGATTTCGTCAACGTTCTCAGAATCGAACCAAACTTGACCCACAGGACCAGCGTATTGCTACGAGTCCGATGGCGCAAGTTTCGTCTCGATCCGACGTGTGTGCACGAAGTTAGGGTGAATTGCCGAAAAGGCGGATACGGGGCGATGTCCGCGGATACGCGTTGATTCCGGTGTGCACGCACACCCGAATCAGCTTCCACGAAAACTCACACGTCCGTATCGACGATGCGTACGTATCTGTGAAGACCGCACGTGACCAAGTCATCCCGTTTGGCGGGGCGGACTCAGTTCCGGGGTGAAACAGGGTCTGGTTTTTCCTGTTTTTGGATCGCGGTGTGCGATCACCACAGGACGCGATGTCCCGAACAGTTTGTCCGGACACCGAGAGGGTCATACAGGCTTCACAACGCAATTTGCGGAAAAGGAAACGGAGCTACGAGGCGAAAGTTACGCGTACCTGAAGGGGACCGAGAAATCGGGGTTTTCTGTGTCCGAACCGTGTCCTGGACACGTGTCCAGTGCTGTGTCCGGCCTAGGGCAGTGCTGTGTCCTGCGCGTGTCCGCGGCTCTGGGGGTCTGGCCGTCGGTCGGCGAGGTCGGGCCGGGGCTGCGGCGGCTCGGGCGAGGGGCGGCGACGCACCGGAGCGGCGGGGGGTCGACGGCGCAGGGCTCGGCGGCTCTCGACCGCTGGGAGGAGTTGGACACTGGGTCGGCTCCGCCTGGGGAGGAGGAGGAAGGGGAGAGGAGGAGGAGCTCCGCCTGGGGGAAGACGTCGCAGGGGCTGAGGGTGGAGGAGGTCGCCGGACGGGGTTCGCCGGAGTCGAGGTAGTTAGGGTTAGGGTTTGTGCTAGTTTGGGGGGAAAGGAGGCGGAGATAGGGGTGTAAATAGGGGCTCGGGGCGGGGAAGGCCGGGGCGACGTGGGCGGAAGAATCGGAGGGGGAGGCGCGGTCGTGGCGGCCGAAATTCCGGCGGGCGGCGGATTCCACGGGGTCGTGGGGGGGGACTGGGTGACAGGGGTGACCGGGCGGGTCGGGTCGGACGGCGGGCTCCGGGTGAGCGGACCCGCCCGACCCGCTAAGAAGATTGGGCTGGGCTGGTTAGCGGGCTGGGCCGCGGCCCAATGGGCCAGAAAATAATAAAAATAAAATAAATAATAAATAATAAATAATAAATAAATAGATAATTATTTAATTAAATAATTAAATAGTTTTCAGGCATTTAAAAATATGTCTGAGGCCCAGAAAAATCCAGAAAAATTACCCTAAGTCCAATTTTTCATTTTACACCCAAAAATATTATTTTCATGACATTTTAATATTATTTATTGCTAATTAAAAATTATTTATTAATTGAAAAGCTTGATTTTAATTACAGAAAATTCCCAGAAAATTCCAGAAAATTGAGAAAAATCCAAGATTTAATAATTTAAAAATTTTGGGGGTTTTCAGTTTTTCTTACATTATTGTATTAAATCAGACTACAACTAATCACTGTTATGTACTTTTGTTACTCTTCAAGCTCCTTATTTTTGCACAGTTGAACTCTGAAACATTTTGAGAAAGCGTTTGAGATGCCTTATTGCTTATCATATATGTTATATGCTTAATGTTTCTTGTTTGAATAATTAAGATATAGAAGTTCTTGACCATAGGAGACTTGATTGTAGCATGCACCCCCTTGTCTTGTACTGTCGTGACTCTTGTACGATGTATAGTACCTTGTACGGGATAGTTGGCCATTTTCGTCTTTATATTTTGGTACTGAGACGTGACAACTAGTAAAGCAAGAGTAACCAAAGTTAAAGAAACAACAGTTATTATTGCAATATGTTACAAAAGAAATAATGCTAAACTTGGAAACTGATGTTGACTAATGAAAATATATTTTACCGAGAAGGACGAGCTCTTAGCTCGGTGTCAGAAGAAACATATTTTGCATTCAGGATATATAAGGGAGCAAAAAAACTTTAAGGTAGTTGATCATATAGCCCAGTGTGCTATAACTCTTCCACTCTACACTATGATTCCAAATCATAACCATCAGTCTCCAACTACTATTCGAGCATCTTCATATATATAAATATATATAAATATATATATATATATATATATATACAACCTCTTGATACAGTCCTTGTCGTAAGTTCACTACTTGTTCTTCCAGACGGACTACTTCCTCTTCCAAAATCGCAACTTTGGCTAGAAGCGATAAAATCTTAAAAATAATCGAGAAAAATTCAACCAATTCAAATACATTCTCATATAAATAGATTAGAAAGTGATAATTGAAAAGCTAAGAGTTAAATTTGAAGGAAGATATAGTGTAAGGCGAGGGATAGAACCACAAGGACCTAGTGAAAGCTCTCTCCAATGCTCTGTTTTCATTCTCTTCGTGTCTTAGCTTTTACTTTAGCTTATCAACCTAAATTCAGAAGTTAGAAAAATAACAGCAAGAAAAATTTAATACAAATATATATATATATATATATATATATATATATATATATATATATATATATGTACAAAATTATTGTTCTTCAACTAAAAAATCAAAAGATTTGAGTCAAAATTAGAGAGATAATTATGATTTATACATACACCTTATTGAAGAGCAATATTTCTGTCATCAGAATTGGATTTGGTTGAGTCTCCTTGTCCCCTATATCATTTCAGCCTTCATATCCTTCTTTGTCTTCTAGACCAACAGAACACATCGAACTAATAATCAATATAATAGAAAGTTATAACAAACAAACAAGAAATCACTTTTTTCTTGAAATTTCTCAATACCCATTTGAGATCATCATTATAAGAGATCATATGAGAAATAAAAGAACCTATTTTTATTGAATCTTGATAGATAAACATTTAAAACTGAAATGGTTTCAAGTTCTCTTATTACTGAACAAATGGATTCGTCTATAACAACCCAAATTGACCATTAAGTTAATAAAATAATACACAAAACCTACAAATGTTAAATAATTAGAACCAAATCTCATCATTGAATCTAAACGAATTCATCATTTCGATGAAAATCTGTGATGGAAATTCAAAAATGATGACATATTAGCTAAGACCACAGAAAAAAAAGCAAATGACCATATAGATTTTATTAAGGCAATATAACAAGCAGTTGGTGGTCATAAAAAAATTAATTTTTTTTAGAACAACAAAATAAACAAAATGACTGAATGAATTTTCCTGAATGGAGTATCACCTTAGATACGATGATCTCCCGAACTTCTTGACGAATTCCTCCACTATGGCGTCCTCCTCTCCCCTGGAATAGCACGAAAACTATCAAAGAACAGAGAATTAGGGTCGTTCGTGCAGTCGGGGTGTTGTTGTTAGCTTGGTCAGAGGTCGGTGGTGAGTGGGGGAGGTTCTACGATATGCTGGGGACTCAAGGATGAATGAAGATCTCCTGGTAGCAAATATCTGGAGGTTGGGGATCTCGAAGGACTCGATGTTGTACAGAGATTTGGTCGTCGAGCTCCAGGCGGAGGAGGATGGCGAGGGAGATCTGGTCGTTGAGCTCCAGGCGAAGGAGGAGGGTGAGGGAGATCTGGAGGTTGGGGGTCTAGAGACATTGTCGATATCGTGGACCAGGTAAGGAAGAAAGGAGAGGTGGAGGCTTGGGTCCTCTCGAGTAGGAGGGAAGAAAGGGAATGGTGGTGGTGGTTCTCAGGAGGAGAAGGGTGAAAGCTGTGGAGAAATGGTAAGGGGACTTGCTAGGACTCGGGGGATAACAGGGGATAAAAGAAGAAAAAAGTTAAAAGGAATTACCAAAATGGCATGGTAAATTGTACCCGAAAAATTTGTCGCCTTATAATAAATAACGTTTAGAAAACAACCGTCAATAAAAACAAAGGTTTTATTGACGATCTTCTAAAAACATCAATAATATAATAGATTTTTTTGACAGTTGTTTGAAAACCGTCAAAAATATACACGAAAAGAGTGTTTTCTTGACGTATGTCTAAAACCGTCAAGATAACAGCATTCCTTGACGGTTTAGCACGACCGTCAAGAAATAAACCGTCAAGAAAAACCATTTTTCTTAAAGTGGATGCTGGGAGGTTTCTTAATATCGAATCTAATCATATTATAAAATATTACAACGCAGAATTCTTTTTCTTTCAGGAGAAAGAAATAACCGAGAGCACCAATGCGATATGCGGCCGTAGTGAACACCCTTCCACAGTGATTTCGAGTGATCCGAAGGTGACTGAGAGCGTTCCAGAAGTTCTCGTGTGGAGTTGCTAGATCATAGGGGAAGTTCATTGTATAGCGCGAATCTTGCCTTGAGCTCCGGTGGTTTTGATCACCCCATCAATGAGTTTCCTTTTTTGTATATCTTTTATTGTTCTCGTTCCTTCTCGTTGTAGCATCTGCGAACGTAAAGAGAAGAACGATTTTCTGATTCTGGTGGGATTTACATTTTTTTTGGGTCGTCAGTTTGTAACATGTTCGTGGTTTAGTGTTGTTGTGGAGTTGTATCACTGTTGAGACGCTCTCGAGTAACTCTCAGTACACCAAATTTTGTTGGAGACGAACTCTTGAGTAAGTCTCTACATTGTGGGCCTCCTCTACTTTGATTTGGATAATAAAGCTATCTAATTTCAAAATTGTTGTTTGGCACGCGAGCATGCACAGCCGGTGCACGCGTGTGGCCGAGATCACCGGAGCGCCGCCGCCAATCACCCTCTGCCGCCTTCCTCCCCCTCTCCTGCTCCGCCGCCACCGTCGTCTCCTCCTACGCCGACGCCGACGTCTTTCCCCTCTACTACTTCGACGATCTCCGCCATTTGCTCCGCCGTCGTCGCCTTCTACGACTCCGTCGACAACTCCGATCTCCCTCCTACCGCTCCGGTCTTCCTCCTACTGCTCCGATATTTCCCGCCTAGCACTCGGACGATTTTGGCCGTGCATGTGCATTGACTGTGTACGTGTGAATGCCAAATAGCAAAATTGATTAATTTACGTAGTAAAGCATGCATGCATGTGGTCCTCTGTTTGTTTCCGTAGCGGACAGAATGGTTGTTGGATTAATTTAAGAGTAGATATGAGGAATTTTTATTTATTTATTATTATATTATTTTTTTTTTAGTGAGAAGTAATCAAAACGTTTTTACTATCAATATGACTGGAGCTAGCATTTCCACACTAACATGTCTCGAGTGATAAAATTTACTCATTTAATTGTAGATAAATTTCTCTCAAACAAGTTACTATCACACGTACAGGAGAGAAGTATCAATGTATCAATGGATGAATACTACAAGCCTTTACAAGTCAGTGTCTATCATAAAGGAGTAAGTAACAGTCCTCCTCCTTGCCATGCCAATTGTTGTTATTTTCTACTTTACTTTGAAAGTTTTAGTTCTATATTGAAAAATCAGCAATATGTATATCTCAATATATAGCTATATTTAGTATTGATATATATACATGGGTTTGTGGTCCATGTGAATTGACTTTTCTAGAAGAATTAAGTGTGAACTCATTTATGACAATCTTTATTTTGTCACCACATTTGTGAAGTTTCTCTTAGGAGCTATCTTGGACTCGAACTCGGATTGCAAAGTGGTACTTTGTTGACGCACTTTGCACTTAGCACATCAGCTCATGCACTCTTTTTTGCGCAACTTGTATGCACGGTTGCTAGTTCGGATGCATACGGCCAGGTCGACATGAGACAACGAGCTATGTGGAGAGTCTGGTGTGGAGGGGACATGGTCTGTTGTTGGCGGCTCAGTGTAGCGCGGACGACGCGTGGCTCTCTGTGCTACGCGGCTGCAACTTTCGACGCCTGAAGACAATGTCTGCTCTGTGAAGTACAGCGTACAGACGGTGCAAGCGGCGAATGCGGCTTTGACACCCAATTTTGGGGGATCTGGTCAGACAGCTCGTATGCGGCCTGGAGTTTCCTCTGGCCGCATAGGTGCTGAAATCCTCTTTAAATAGATGTTCTCCTCTTTCATTTGGGTTGTTGAAAAAAATTGAGAGAGAAATAGATGTTGTAAAACCAGCGAGCTACAGAGTCCATGCACCCCAGACCGCAACCCTTCCACAAATTGGATTTTCGAGTGATCCGAATGTGACTAAGAGCGTTCCAGAAGTTCATTTGTGAACTTGCTGGTTTCTGGGGGCATATCGTCTGTACGACGAATCTTGTTTTGAGCAACGGTGGTTTTAACCACACCAAGAAGGAATTTTTTTTTCCAGCTTTTCCTTTGCTCGTTCTTTATCATTGTAACGTCTGCGAACGTAAGGAGAAAAATATTTTACTTGTTGTTTGTAGTAATCTTCATTTTTCTCGAAGTCAGTTTGTAATATGTTCTTGGTTCGTGCTTCTTTGGAATCGAGAATATCAAATGAGAAACTCTTATGTGAATCTCTGGTCTCGACGATAACTTGAATTTCGATAGAGAGCGGACTTTCGGACCTCGCTAGAAGCTCTGCTAATGATTCATGTTCTACCATCTTTGATCCGCCTAAGGGACTAACACCAATTAATATCGATCGCTAGGTTTCTTCTCTTGTATATAAATATACACTTTTCTAATTAGCAAGTCCTAGCTAGTTTGGGATCGATGAATATACGTGTGTGGTCGAAAAGATTAAATACTAAGGTCCGTTTGGTTACACTTTTTGACTTTGTTTTTGAGTTTAGCTGTAAAACCTCACCCAAATCACGTTTGGCAGCAACCATCAGAGTTTGCTTTCCAAAATTTTTTTCTAAAACCAACACTCCGAATAGTTGTTTTCAAGAAAAAATTATCTTTTCATAACTACACTCATAGTGTTTTCTCTCTCTCTCACTCCATCCACGCTCTCCCCCAAACCAATCTATTTCTCTCTCTCTCAAAAAAGAAAAAAAAAAAAGAAAAAACACTCTTTAGACCAAATCCTAGCCTCCACTACGACCTCTCCGTCCCCTTCCTACTCCTCATGGCCTTTGGCGTCTTCTCGTCAGGAAGCTCCACTTCGTTCCCGTCGCCGCCATCAGCAGCCGCAACTGCAGCGACGCCACCACCACCGACGACGTCTTTGGAGATGGGGTTGGGAAAGGAGGCGATAGAGCGCTAGGCGGAAAGCTGGCGAAGGTGGCTGCATCTCCATTGGAGAGATCGAGGCTTGGAGATTAAGGAGGCCGTGGCATCTACATTGGAGATAGGCTGGGGAAGGAGGTGGCATCTCCATTGGAGAGATCGAGGGTTGCCACAGAGTGTTAGAGTTAATCCTGTTGAGGAGGTTGAAGCGGTTGTTATTTGGATTTCAACAAATCACTAGTCTTTAGGAATTTTGTTTGTTCTATGCGGTTAATTTGTTTTGATTTGTTAGTTAGAATATGGTTAGAGGGTGCTACTTTTATGCATTACGCTAGAGTTGTAAATGGCTATTTAAAGGCCAAGTTGAGGTTGAACAATAATACAAATTATTCATTCCAAGAATCAAATATTCCTCTCATCTTACACAGAGGAGATCGAGGATTGCCGCGGAGGAGATCGACGACTTCTTTCAACTCTTTTTCCATCGTCGTTTGGACTGGTAGAGATCGAGTGTTGCCACAGAGGAGATCGAGGGGTGCCAAACTGAGGAGATCAAGAGAGATCGGCGGTTTTCGCGGAGGAGATCGTAGTCCATTGTCATCTGGACCGAGAAAACGTACCCATGACTTCGACAAGTACGATCTCGATGACCGTCTCGACGAAGTTCCTCGTCGTCTTCCCAAGTACCCCAACCGCTTGGACGAAGTTCCTCATCGTCTTTCCAAGTAACCTCGACCAAGTACCTCGTCGACGACCGTCTGGACGATCGTCGGCTTAGAGTTAGGGTTAGGATTTGGGACGTCGACGAGGACGGTGAACTCACGACACAGAGATGGATACATTTGAGAGGATACATTTGAGAGGGACATAGTCGGACACGAATGAACAAAACTAAAAAATATATATTTTCTAAAACTTTTTAACCAATTTTTTTTTTAACTTTTGTATTTTAAATTTATCTTTCAGATGAAAGTAACCAAACGTAAACTCAGAATCTCTGTACTCAGAAAAAAAAAAATTATAACTTACTTTCAGAAAACTGTTTTTAGAATAAAAATTCAGAAAAAAAAATTTAGAAAGAATATTCAAATGGACCCTAACTTGCAGTGCCCTTCGCATTAACATTTCACCATACCCATCCAGACGTCAGAGATCTATAGCATCATATGTGGCCGACTCAGCATGAGAAAATGACCCCTTTGTCTCTCCCATGTGAGTCTCATGTTACTTGGGGTCCGTTTGGATAGATTTTCTGAAATTTTGTTCTGAAAACAGTTTTCTGAAAATAAGTTATAAAGTTGTTTTATGAGTATAAAAATTTTAGTTTTGTGTTTGGTTACTTTCATATGGAAAATAGTTTTCTGGAATTTTTTTTAAGATTTCGTTTGGTAAAATATTTTTTCGAAAGTAATTTTTTTATTAATTTATATAATTTGCATTATATAATATATATAGTTATAATTTGTATTAGTAACCATATTCGGGGTGTTTGAGTGTAATTGGAAGAAAGGGTTGGATCTTGAGGAGAAGATAAAAGGGGTAGGGTGTGGGCTTGGTGTGCATGGTGTAATGAGTAGGTAGGAGCGGTCTGTGCTACACAGCTTGCACGAGAAAGGTCAGATTCAAAGAGGAAATGTGATAAAGGTGTTAGGCTTATTGGGGAGCTTTTAGTAGCTAGGGGCGTAAATGTAAGGGAGTGCAGTGTTGTGCATGGCATTGTCTTTGCATTTAGATGGCAATTTAAGTGTGGGGTGTTTCAAAAAGGGCAAAATACCCTGTCCTGTGGTCACCACACCTCGCCAACTCGTCAGTGAATATGAAAGTCTGTAAACACAGTTCAAGGTGTGCATTGGACCGGGTAATCCGGAATCCGGTCCTAAATTGGTCCGCACAAATTCAGTCGGAGTCGGCTCGGATCCGGCCAACGGGTCAATCATGTTCGGCCCAGTATATATATGTGGATTCGAGAGCTAGGTTATGGAAATTGGCCCGAAGGTCGGCCCAGTCCGATCACTCGAATGAAATGGTCCGGTTCAAACATGTGTAATTCTGTTGACCCGACCCGTCCCGAACCGGTTGGTGACTTCATCCAGGTCCGGTTCGACCCAATCCCACCCCCCCCCCCCCAACACCAAACGTGCTGACATTTGCGGGCCATAGGGATGGCAATTTTTTTCGAAACAGACAGGGATCCAAAAAAAAAATTTCCGACGGGACGGATTTGGTGTTTTAGAAATGGGGATGGAGGCAGAAATGGGGATAAAAAAAAAATCGGTCGTATTTGAGGTCGGGTATGGATATAATACAACCCGTCTCTGTTATCCCCGACCCTGATTGCTTATATCCATATATTTTTATTATATGGGACTGTAGACCTCTATTTATAATATGTTTTTATGAGGTTAATATTCTCTCTTTGTTGTTTTGTATTGTAAACTTATATTTATTACTTTTATATTTTTGTTGGGTTATTGTTTCCTTTTTGTTGTATTGTATTATTTTTTATTTTCTTTATCTAGTAGGTTATGTTTTTTTTATGGAAATCAGGTTCTATTAATTTGTTTTGTATATTATTATAGGAATGAAATTTTTTTTAAGCTTATAATGTACTGATAAAATTATTAACGGGATGTGGCACATGGACGGGGACAGGAAAATCCTGGCCCAAAAGTATTAATGGAATGAGGACGGGAATGGAGAGTGCATTATTTAACGGGAACGATGATGAGAGTAAAAATTTGAGGTGGAACGGGAATGGAGACAGGGACAAAAATTTGAACAATACTCGAAAATGGGGATAGGGGATATGGTGCTCGGTCCCTACTCGCCCCGTTGACATCCCTAGCGGGCCCCACACACTAACCCTCCTCTACGCGTCTGCGCCATGTGGCTGACCCCCCCCCCCCCCCCCCAACAATGACGAGCCCAACGTGGTTGAATATTTTTTATAGGGAGTTAAATGACCAAATTACCCCCCCCCCTAATTTAACCGTTTCTTAAATAGTTGGAAGGCTATTTTGGTCATTTATCCCTCCAACAGCCATATTATCCATTTGAGAGTATTTTTACCAAAACACCTAATTTTATTGCATAAAGTTTGCATCTGCGTTCAAGATTGGGTTCGTACAAAAAAAATCAACTCAACATTTAATAGATTAAGGTGTCGACATTAATGAGTTGGACTTTTTGTCTCTTACTATGGACAACCCTCCTGGAGGAGGAGGAGCTATCACGCCCCAGTCCAAAAATACCGAGGGACTAGCCACGTGGTAATGGCCAGCAGCACACTCCAATGGGCAAACCCAATTTAATGGAGCCGTTAGAGTGTACTTAAGCTGTAAAACAATCTAATAGTCTACGATACATGTCACAGTCTAATTCTAATCTCATCCATAGAAGGTAAACATAAATCAAATTCAGAATAATCAAAATAAAATATAAACCAACATCAAGTCTCAATAAAAAGTAAATTCGGGGAACAACCCGATAATGAGTTTAATTAGTACATTAATCCGAGAGTTAGGAAAATAAAGTATCTAGAAACAGAAGTGACTGAGTATATAATAAAATACTCAGGAGAAATCCTCTGACAACACCTCGTCCTCTGGTGCTGATACTGCTCCAGTGTCTGCTCCTGTCCCGTATACCTCGGGGTAGATCTCCTCTATCCGGATCCAATTCCTCAGGGGACACAGCAAGGTACAAGAATAACTCAAGCCAAATAAAATACAGTAAATAAAATATATCAACAGGGCAAACTATGTAACCAGCTATGTGATATGCAAATGAGAGAATTAATCATACTCAGGTTGGAACTACTATAGGCTCTGGGAAACCCATAGCAGCATGTATTATCTCGAAGGGCTAGTACGTGTGCCAAAGCTCTGGTCAGAGTCTAAGGCACTCCCAGAATATATATATATATATATATATATATATATATATATATATATATATATATATATATATATATATATATATAACATAATCAACCTTTAATATGGTAAGACTCTCCCCACCCAATGTAACCTCACGTCTCATGTCCATAACACGCAAGATCATGACCTCTAGCTAATGCAGTGAGTCATAATAATATCTATGCATATGTAAGATCTATGTCACGAATCCTGTAAACCTATACTGAATCACCATGAATAACTCAAAAAAAGATTATGTCTCATGAATAGTGTCAAGTGTCCTATGGTATGACGTACTTGATAAAACAAGCATGAAATATAGGATCGTAATATCAACTCTCTAAGTGACGTTACACGACTCCGCGTACGGCGTCAACACCAAAATATTGTTCGGACGCTACGTAACGTCACATGGTCCTAGGTTGAGCAGATACATCACAAAAATAAATCAAAAGAATAATATGAGAGCAAGTACTGCAAGTTTGGCAAGGTACACTTGTCTGGGCTTTGAATTCCTCAAATTGCTCCGGTAACAATGAGATCTTCAGGTACTCCTCCATATGCTGAAATAAACATTACCATCACTCTCAAAAAATATGAAATATCTAGGAATGCCTACCCATAAGTCCAATTTGGACACAGGGGCAAAATAACAGTTTCTGGTCAAAGCGGGGTCCATATGTGACCCACTTCGTACCAAAAAATGTGCCAGAGACAAAGTTCTCCAAATTCGTAAAATTTAGTATTTACAATTCCAGAACGATGATACGAACCCAACGGAATATCCAGAACTGAATTTCGATGATCCGATCACAAAATCGTCCGTCAAATGGAGCCGTGAGACGCATGATACGGGATTTCGTCAACGTTCTCAGAATCGAACCAAACTTGGGTCACATGACCAGCGTAATGCTACAAATCCGATGGTGTAAGTTTTATCATGAAACGACAAGCACACATAAAATTACAACGAGTTTCAGAACAGGCTCGATACGGGACAATTTTGACGGATACTCGTTGATTCCGGTGTGCACGCACATACAAACCAACTTCCGAGAAATTCCACACGTCCACATTGAAGATATACGCTTTTTGGTATAATTCACACACAACGAAGTCGCCCCGTTTAGCGGGACGCACCCAGTTTCAAAAAATGCGAATTTTAAAAACTAAGTTTTTGGTCAACTTTACCCGTGAATAAAACACAACTTACAGCAAATTAAAATAAAATAATTATAGAGTTTAAAACTTGTTTATGTTGTCCAATTTACTGTTGAAGTAAATTTTAGAATTATTAACTAGGTTGGATGTAAAACGGCCATGAAATTGTGAGTTCGGGACAATTTTCTTAACTAGAAAATTGGGCTATTTTTTCTGTTTTTGCGTCGCGGTTTACGACCGACACAGGACACTATACCCCAATGTAATTACACAGGGTGCGAGAGGGTCACACAGCGAACATATCGCAACAAGTCGTTCGAAAATTGATGCAACGAGGAGGAAGTTAACTCACTCGGAACAGGGGGTCGGAATCAACTATGCTGCGCGTGCACGGGGCGGCGTGGCGGTGCACGTCGTCGACGGCGGCGGGTAGCTGCGGTTGTTGCGGCTACTAGTGGGGTCGTGGTGGCCGACGAAGGTTGTCATTGCCGTCGTTGGGGTGGCAGTAGGGAGCTTGGGGTCATCGCCAGAGGCTCAGGGTCGAGTGATGGCTGTGATGGTGAAGGTGGTGATGATGATCGATTTATATAGGGGTTGTGGCCAACGGTTGCGGGGAGGTGGAGTGGTCGGGGCGGCATTGGGAAGTCGAAGCGAAGGGTCGTGGCGGCGTGGAGGCGAACGGCCGACGGCGAAGGAAAACGGCCGACGGAGAGTCGGCTGGTCGGGGGTGTAACAGTCGGGGGTTTTGAATTTTTTAGTTACTGTGTATTAGGGTTAATGGGTCGGGTCAGGTACGGGTTGGGTCGGGTTGTGGGTTCGGGTCTAGATCCAAATTCATTAGGGTTGGTTTGGTTTAATTGGATTTAATTTGGTTTGGTTCGGTTCGGTTCGGTTCAATCTGGTTCGATTTGGTTTATTTTAAAAACGATATTTTTAGCTATTAAAAAATAGTTTTTTAGCCCAATAAATTTTAGAAAAATTACACTATATCCAATTATTTATTTTACACTCAAAAATTTAATTTTCATAATATTTTAATATTTAATTTAATTCACAAAATTATTAATCCCTGAAGAACATTAATTTTAAATACAAAAAAATCCCAGAAAATTCATATTTTAAATTTTAAAAAAATCTGGGTGTTTACAGGAGCTGAGCAATAAACTCGAAAGAAGAAAAAAAACAAAATACTTGTAAATTTAAGTACAAATTTTATGCAAATAAAATGTTTAAGTTTATTTTTTGTAAGTTATAGAAAAATATTATGCAAGATTTTAATTTTAATCACATTAATAAAAAAAAAAATTTTTCTTTCCTCATATTTCAAAATTTTTGAATTTTTTTACCTAAAATCGTTCAACCCTGAACTAACACTAAACCGGCTCAGACTCGGTCCGATTCGGCCTACTCCCGACCGAACTTAGGTCCGGACTGGGTTTACCCGTCTAGACTTCCGTACCGACTCGGTCCGCCTTCACTCCGGTCCAAGTTTGACCCGGTTCAGGCCCGACCAAAACCGGTCAACATAAAATATGAAGAGCTAGATCCCTCTCCAGCTTTTCGTCGGGATGAGGGCGGCATGGTGGCGTCGGGGTTGACGGAGGAAGATGATAAAGGTATTGGGAAGATTTGTGTGGTGGTGTTGAGTGTAAGTAGGAAAAGGGTTGGATCCTGAGGATAGGGATGCAACTCTTAGGGGTTGGGTTGGGTCAGACTTGAGCTTAATCCGAGTCCAACCCGATCAATCATAAGTCTAGTCCAAGTCCTCAGGTTCAACATATGTAGTCCAAGACATCCCAAGCCGAGGATCAAGTTGGACTCGGATTGGGTCGGGTTATTCGGATTTATCGGACTCTAATATAATATTTAAAATACTTTTAAACAAGAATAATATTAAACACATAATCAAATAGCAATCAAGTCTCAATCATTACAAAATACAAACTGAAAATATTTAGGATATGGAGTTGAAGAATTTTTGTAGAGAAATTTAGAGTTTAAACTTTTTTTATTTATGAGTAATATTAAATACATAATCAAATAGCAATCAAGTCTCAATCATTACAATATATATATATATATATATATATATATATATATATATATATATATATATATATATATATATATATCAGATTTCGAATTTTTTTGAGTAATTCGACCCATGAATTCGAATCCAATTCAATTTTTGATTGATTTCAAATATTTTAAGTCGAATCTGAATATCTTCAACTTTAACCTAATCCATTAATAGATTTACTTGATCGGATTCAGATTTAGCCCGTCCGAATTGTAGCTCCGGTGTGAGAAGGAGATAAAGGGGGTAGGGTGTGGGCTTTGTTTGCATGGTGTAATGAGTAGGTACGGAGGGTTTGTGCTGGAGACTGTTGTCTAGAAGCAGCGGGTTGTAACCTTCAGGAGGCAAGGACAGTGAACACAATGTATTTGGAGAATGTTTTATTTCTTTCTTGATGATTATGAAACACACAAGTACATTCATATTTATATAGCCACTATGGTAACAACTCAACCCTAAAACTAAGCTAACAAAACTCTATTAAAGTGGATCTTAGATTTAACAAGATCTATTCCTACAAAGAAGTGGTCAAATCTAGATTATTAACTAATATTCTTCTCCTTAATCTAGGTTTGATCAAGGTTGATAACTCCAAGCACCTGCTGCAGCTCAGCGAATTTTACTTTGGCGAGAGCCTTCGTGAGAATGTTGGCACATTGCTTTTCAGTGCTCACGAACTCCACCTTTATCTGCCCTCTTTCAACACACTCGCGAATAAAATGAAAGCGAGTATCAATGTGCTTATTGCGCCCATGAAACACTGAATTCTTTATCAGCGCAATTGCAGACTTGTTGTCGACATAGAGTATGACTAGCTTAGGTTCGCGACCAGTCACTTCACTGACTAGATTCCTCAGCCACAAAGCTTGACACACTGCAGTCGTTGCCACCATGAACTCAGTTTCACTGGAGGACAATGCGACAGTTTTCTGCTTCTGAGACGCCCAAGTGATCAGGTTCTTATTGAGGTAGAACGCTATTCTGCTGGTGCTCCTTCTGTCGTCGACATCTCCGGCTAAGTTGCTGTCGATAAATCCGTACAGTTCATCTTCACCATGTCCTCTTCCATACATGAGTCCATACTCAAGTGTTCCCTTCACATATCTGAGGATCTGTTTCATAGCCTGGTGATGCATGGTTGTTGGCTTCTCCATGTACCTACTCACCATTCCGACAGCATAACAAATATTCGGGCGAGTATGAGTTAAGTACTTGAGACAGCCAATGATTCGCCTATATTGCGTCGGATCGACTGGTGTTCCTTCAAGGTTCTTGCTGAGTTGCAGTTTAGCTTTCATGGGATACCTGGTTGGATTGTAATCTCCCATTCCAAACTGTTGCAAAACTCTCTTCGCATATGCTGATTGCTTCAGTGTAATGCGATCACCCTGTTGATCTACCTCTATACCAAGGTACTAAGAGAGTAACCCAAGATCACTCATCTCAAATTTCTGCATCATCTACTGCTTGTAAACCTTTACTGCAGTTGCTCTTGTGCCTGTGACGATTAAGTCATAAACGTACACTCCGACAATAAGTGCACCCTCTCTATTGCTCCTCGTGTACATAACATGCTCTTGAGTGCATCTGATGAATCCCAACTCCTTTAAGCAGCTGTCCAAGCGTGTGTTCCAGGCCCTCGGTGCTTGTCGCAAGCCATAGAGAGCCTTGGACAGCCTGCACACCTTGTGCTCCTGGTTCTTGACAAAGAAGCCTTCAGGTTGAGCTACATATACCTCCTCTTTGAGGTCAACATTCAGAAACGCAGATTTAACGTCCAAATGGTGAACCTCCCATATGTGCTGGGTTGCGAGGGCAATGATCAAGCGAACTATGTCGAGTCTAGCAACTGGAGCAAACACTTCATCAAAATCAACTCCATGTTGCTGGACTTAGCCCTTTGCCACAAGTCTAGCTTTGTGCTTGAGGATCTTGCCTTTACTGTCTCTCTTCACCTTGTATACCCATTTTAAGCCGATGGGTTTGTGCCCAGATGGTAACTCAGTAAGCACCCAAGTCCCATTCTTCTCGATGGCTTCAAACTCCTTCTTCATAGCTTCCCGCGATTCATGTTCAAGTGTAGCATCTTAAAAATTTGCCGGTTCTTCAGCCGACAAAAATAATATCTCTGGATCAAGAAAGGTCTCCTTAGTTTCAGCATATACGTCAACAATTGAGCGGTATCCCCTTGGCTCATTCGAGTCTGCCGTTGGTATGTGTGAGCCGCTCAAAGTTGAGGCCGCAGATTGTGGTGTAGTAGGCTCCCATGATGCCATTGCCGCTCCGTGCGTCATAGGTATTGCCACATCTCCTGTGCCCTCCGGCGTGTGCATAGCTGCGCCCACTGCTCTCTGTGGAGTGATCACTGTCTCGATAACAGGATCTTCGACTGAGAGTTCTACCCAGCCTTGTGGTTCGGTACCATCACCTTTGTTCCAATCCCATCTCCTTTCTTCCTCGAACACAACATCCCTGCTCACATGGATCTGGCTACGTTGAGGATTATAGAGACGGTGTGCTTTGCAGCCCTCTTTCACGCCAAGGTACATCAATGGCGTGCTTCGGTCTTCAAGTTTCTTACGATGAGGACCTGCAGTCTTCATGTATGCGATGCTTCCAAACATCCTTAAGTGTTAGAGGTTTGGTTTCTTACCAGTCCAGGCTTCATACGGCATAAGCGCACTAAGAGCTTTAGTTGGCAACCGGTTGGGCAGGTACACAGCATGTTTGACCGCCTCGCCCCATATACTTCCAGGAACATGCATGCTCTTGAGCAAGCTCCTTGTCGTAGCCATCATGGTGCAATTCCGACGCTCTACTACGCTATTTTGTTGTGGTGTATATGGTGAGGTGCCGTTGTATGCCTTTGCCTTCACAGAAACTTTTAAATTCCTTGGACATGAACTCACCTCCTCGATCAGTTCTTAGTGTCTTTATCTTGCTGTCACATTCATTCTCTATAAGAGACTTGAATTTCTTGAAAGCATTAAAGGCATCACTCTTTTCTTTGAGCATATACACCCACATCATGCGACTGAAGTCATCAACAAGTAGAAGAAAGTACTTGTTACCAGCAAGTATAGCGGGTGTAATCGGGCCACAAATGTCAGCATGCATAAGTTGCAGTGGCCTCTCACCTCTGAAGCTTGCCTACAGAGGGAACAATAGTCGTGCTTGTTTGGTGATGATGCACCCTTCATAGAGCTGGTTTGGATAAGAAATCTTTGGCAGCCCGGTGGTCATTCCCTTCTCTGCCATCATCTTGAGCATGAAGAAATTTACGTGCCCGAGCCTTGCATGCCACAACCAGGCCGGGTCTTATACTTTGGCCATTAGACATATCGGCCTGCAAGATTTAAGAGCTATCTTGTACAGGCGGTTAGGTGATCTCGTCACCTTCATCAGCAGAATATCGTTCCTGTCGTACACCCCCAAGTAGGAACCGACAATCTCCACCTTGCTTCCATCTTCTGTTAATTGACCAAGGCTCAATATATTACTTCTTAAACTTGGAATGAAGTATACCTCCGACAGAAGACGTTGTTCGCCATTCTTGCATTGGAACATGATTGATCCCCTGCCCTCAATCTGCACGGTTGAGCCATCACCGAACTTGACATGGCCGGTGATGTCCTGATCAAGGTCCTTGAACTTTTCTCGGTGTCCCGTCATGTGGTAGCTAGCACCGTTGTCGAGGTACCACACATCGGTGTCGGCCTGCGCTTCTCCAGCACTGTGCAAGTCTGGTACTATCTTCTCTTCATTGAGCATGACGAGGTCAGGCGTCTCCTCCTGAGTCTCTCCCAGCAGCAATGTGGCCTCCTCGTCTTGAGCTCGTGCAAGGTTCGCCTTATCATCACGACGTTTGTTGCGACACTCCAACTCATAGTGCCCATAGTTTTCACAATTGAAGCACTTGATTTTTGATTTGTCACTGTTGGAGCTTGAATCGCGAGTCCCCTTACACTCCTGGTGTTGCACTATTTGGCCGCCACGACCACCCCTGTCGTGCCAGCGGCCACGTCCATGGGGCTTGCCATGGCCCCGGTCGTCGCTAGAGTGCCCCTTTCCGCTCGACGATAAATCAGTGCTGCCTTTCTTCAATCGTGCCTGCCACTCAGTGTGAGTAAGTAAGAGTTGTCCGTTATTGCTCTCGCCTCGACCACGTATGCGTTCTTTGTAGGCTTTGAGGCGGCCGATATCGGCATGGTCTCCACATCTACAAACTGCTCGATCGTTGCAACGACCTGCAGGTACTTGTCTGGGACAGAGACGAGCAGCTTATTGACGATGACAACGTCCTCTATCTTGTCTCCCAATCCACGAATCTTGTTTGCGAGGGTCATCAATTTCCCCGCAAACTCAGCGATGGAATATGTTCCCTTCATACGCAAAACCACGAACTCACTCTTCAGGGTTTGAATCCTTGCCTTCTTCACCCGATCTGCGCCGAGGTACATTGTCTTCAGGCTTTCCCAAGCTTCCTTAGTCATTTTGTGCTTGGCCAGCTGGAGTAGGATCTCCTCAGGGACAGCTTGAAAAATGCACGCCAACGCCATCTTGTCTCTCTTCTTTTCTACGACCACCCCGGCCGCGGGTTCAATGGCGTCCCAAATGCCTTGAGCCTCCATGAAGACCTCCATCTTGATCATCCAAGTGGAGTAGTTGATAGATGTCAGCATCGGGTAGTGCAAGGTTCTGCTTCCCTCCTTTGTTGTTGGCCCCGTCGAGTGCTCGACGATTGATATCTTGTTGAGTCGAAGGTACTTTGGCTTACACTTGGCTCTGATACCAGATGTTGGCTAGAAGCAGCGGGTTGTAACCTTCAGGAGGCAAGGACAGTGAACACAATGTATTTGGAGAATATTTTATTTCTTTCTTGATGATTATGAAACACACAAGTACATTTATATTTATATAGCCACTATTGTAACAACTCAACCCTAAAACTAAGCTAACAAAACTCTATTAAAGTGGATCTTAGATTTGACAAGATCTATTCCTACAAAGAAGTGTTCAAATCTAGATTATTAACTAATAGAGACAGTGTCACGCCCCAGTCCCAAAAGTACATAGGACTAGGAACACGTAAGCATGCCAGCCGCATGGATATGGCAACTCCAATATATGGAAACCAAAATCCATACGTACGCTGTAATATGAATATCAATCCACAAGTGGTATAAAATGTATCACAAGTCACAGGGTATAATCTAAATCTCATCCACGAAAATCAGATATAAATAATAACCAGCATCTATATAACTAGATCTCAACATAAATATCTAAGGATGATAGTTGGATGGAAACAAATCCACTACCAACTCGAATGGAAAAGTACAACACAACAAATACAATATAGGAATACCAGCTAACGACCATGGCCTCGAAGAGAAGACATCTTCGCAACACAAGTAATCATCCAAATCTGCGCTCCTGCAATTACTCAAGAACAGATACACCTGGCAGAGGACCAGGTCCTCAGAGGGACGTAACAAGATACAGAAAATACGAGCCAATTTGAATACAGTAAACATGCATATTATTTGAAAATAAATAAGTACGCTGTACAAGACCATCTATATGAATGCAAATGAGGACAACTTTTTGACGTATGGGCAAGGGTAGGCTACTCGATCTAATCCTCACAACCTCACGCTCGTCAGTGGACATCATCAGCCGACATACCTCTGGGGTAGCGACCCTCGGACTCCATCAATCGACATACCTCTGGGGTAGCGACCGTCGGACACGACTCACCATAGTGCGTGCTAGTGACTACGGTGTTACCAGAGTGGTTAAAAGCCCATACGCCTAATGATTGTCCTCTATGATACTAAGTGCCATGTGTGTGTCAACATATCTAATACATAGTAATGACTGAAAGAAAACTACACATGCAAGAATAAACAAAAATGCAATAAATATACAGAAATATACTAAGCATGCAAAATACTGTAAGCAATTTGGCAAGGTATCTTGCCTGGGGTCCTGCTGCTGGTATGAATCAGAGTCCAAGTCACAGTCCAAATAGCCTATGTATTACAAATTTATCACGTCAAAAGATAATTTATTTTAATTTATTTAATTCTGGAATAATTACTCTAAAATCCTATTTTAATCTTATTATTCTGATTTTTATGTTAATTCCTAAATTTTGTCCAAAGAAACTGAATTTTATCAACTCGAGACTCATGGCACGCAAATCGAGGCGATATGTTGACCAAAAAGTCAACCGATACAAACTCAAATTTCATGCATGATTTCCTGTAGATTTCAGCGTCAAAAATATTCTAGAATTTACGGCTCGTCCGAATTCAAATTCGTTTGGGAATTATGGCACATACAAATTTTGTATTGTGCACCGATGGTTAAATTCTAACCTAGAAGTTCTACAGAATTAACAGTATATAAATAATTCGAATTAAATTCTAGAAAAAACATATGTCAGTGATCTCAATATTAGCTTTCCAAAACTTTAAACGTTTCATGATTCTGATTCCTGATTCTCTCGGAATTGCGACAATTTTGAAACACGTCTATTTTCGGACATGCTGTGCTCTACGAATTTTTCAGAATTTAATACTCATAATTTAGTAAAATAAATTATATAATCAGAAAGCTAACCTCAATATCTTTCTAACGCAAGAAACTAGGTCTCGTTTGGAGTCCGGAGCTATGCGCAATCGCTTGTGGAAGATAAGGAACCCTAGATGATAATTCTCCAAAATCTCTCTCTCTAAAATAATAGAATAATTAGGGTTATAATAATATATATATATATAGGATGTACCTGCGGCTGAATGGATATTTATAGGCTGACACATGTCAGAATCTGATTGGATGGTTTTTGTTATATTATTTGTTTTTGATTTGCCTTTATCAAAACATTATTTAAGTCATTTTAAATCTAAATAACTCCAAATAAATAATAAAAATAATCATAAAAATCTGGAAAAATTACATAAAATATATTTTGAACCTATAAACCCTAGAAAAATATTTGGGATAATTTTATATTCAAACTTTTACTACTATAATTAGGAGAAGCTCTAAACATTAGTTTATCCATTTAACTAAAAATAAATACTAACATTATTCCAAAAATTCTGAAATAATTTCAGAAAATATATAATAATATTATAAACCCTAGAAAATAACGTGGGTCCATTCTATATTCCTGGGCTTGCACAATAAATTCTACAAGTCCTAAAAATTAGTTATTAGTCTAAATAACTCCCAATAAATACTAAAAGTATTCAGAAAATTCTAGAAAATATATTTGACTATTTAGAACCTAAAATAAAATTTTGGAATATTTTTAATTAAGTTTGAACAGAAAATAAATTCTTCAAAGTTCTAGAAAATTAGTGTTACTAGTTTTTAATTAACTAAAAATTATGGAAAATCTCAATAATCTAAAATAGCCTAAAAATAATTCTAAATAAATATTTATATAAGTAAATATACTAAAAAATTTATTTTCTAATTAAATAAGAGAATACTCTAAATAAATTTAACATCTATAATAAATATAATAATATAAAATATACACAAAATACCTATTTTTGGTGAGAGAGTTTACAATCTACCCAACTTAAAATAATTTCGTCCTCGAAATTAAAATAAGGCATAATTTGTTAAATCCTTCGCATTCGTACATAAGGTACGTCAATCGCAATCTCTTCCAAAAATTTGAATAACAAAATCTATTCAAATCTATCGCGATCACTTCAAAATTAAGATAATCATTGTTCAAATCAAAATTCAACCTATTGTAATCTCTTCTCACTTTTCCAAATCATCAATATCCAAATTTAGATTGAATCCATATAATATCTTCAATATTTAAATAACCCATATCAAATTTTACCTCACGATCTCCAACTATCATAATCTCCTCTAGAAGTAATTCGAGTCCAATATTATTCCTATTTTCACTTATAATTTTTTTTTTGTATTCTTCAACTTTTTAAATTTCATTCACATCCTCAATATTTCAAATAGGTAGTCCAACCATCAAATTTTAATTCTTAATTTAAATCATCAAATTGAAAAATAATTTAAATGCAGTCCACCAATGTTCAAGTCTAAAATTATATATTTATCCTTCAAATTCAAATTGATGATTTTACCTTCAATACTCAAAAATTTAAATTATGTACTTAAGGTATAAATATTGGGTCCTCAATATCAAGATTTTTAAAATTTATTAATCCTCATCATCTTAGTCATTCTTCTAAAATTCTCAAAATTAAAATGGCTTGAACCTCTCCCAATCTAATCTTATTCGATCACAATCTAAAAGAAATTCCTCTCGAGTTGCCAATGCACTGCTACCCAACTTAGAATTTACCCATCTATCACAGAAGGCTATATACTTTAAGAAAAATATTTCTTAATTTATTTACTCATGTCATTCAATCCTCAAAACTTCAACGCCGATTATATCATATGTGATATGTCCTTAATTATGAAAGAATAATCCTCAAGTATATGATCGGCCTATGGGATATATCTAGTACTCTCTGTGTTTCAAACTTATACCAAGCACGAGGTTTCGTCTTTCCGAAATAAGGGAAGACGGAGATCAATAATAAAGAGTTCAAGGGCGAGGTAAAAGAATAGAAGTATCGGGATCAAGGCGTTTAAAGAATTCAAATAGAAATTGTTAAAGTAGTTGTGAATTGAAATCCTATTTTGGTAATTCCTATTCACATGCTCGTATTAGTACAGTTATGTAGCCGATATGATACGCTCAGACATGACTAGGGCAAGTATATTCGTCTATCAATTACTACATATCTCAATCCACGTAAAGTAGTATTACGAAGGGCGAATCAAGCGCACTAAGGTTAGCTAGACCTTAATACACTGATTCTGAAATATATTAGTAGGCGTCCTCAATAATACATATCTCATGATCAAGCTCGATAAAAGAGTAAGCTTGCAAAACTAGGCTATAATAGCAGCATAAGTCAAGGTAGTGCAGCAAATATAAGTACGCTAGATGATGATTAAGAAGGTACAAATTAATTCAAGTTCACAAAACAAAACAACTAAGCAACAATAATAAAAGACTCCTTGTCTATGTCGCTAGTCGACCAAATGTGGGCAAGGACCTCTAACTTCTATTGTCTGAATAACCACTGTCGTCTTATGCTAATATATAATTAATGTTGTTCAATTATACTTCAATAATGGGTCAAAAGACTATGTGATACTAGGGTGTGAGGTATACTACCTAACTTATAATAATTGAACTACTATTGTAATTGCCTTAAGGATACCATAGAAGCTCCTGTTAAGGTTTACGAGAAAGGGTCTTAGTACCTATTAGGGTATCCTCCTATGTTACATAGGTCATGGTCGTCTTAAGCCTTAGTCATAGTGCTTATAGAACAAGTATCCATAGTAAGGATAGAAGAGTTACTGGCCGTCAAGGGGAAAGGGATCTCACTCATATTGAGGTGAGGGTACAAATTACACGATTTAACACTAAGGGATAATCATCGGGTCACAGTCTGCAAGATCAACTCAAACTTATCAAACTCTAACTATCAAGCACAAAATGTTCAAATTCAAGACTACGACTATAATCCTAGCAAACTATGTGTCCTTAATAAAGAATAAAATTACTTGGCCTACTATCAGAAGTGTCAGGTGGCACGAGTTGAAAGATAAAGAAAAGAAGAACGTAATTTTGGTCGTCGCACAATTAACGAACGTTAAGGTCACAGAGGAACAATATGTGAAATAGAGGGGCTCTAGGTAGCATCATGGTTTTCCAAGGGGGAGTGGTATACTAGTTGAATGTTCGAGGTATGATCAAGGGAGAAGTGTTAATTGCATTCCTCTAGGCTTCCTAGGGTGCTGTCTACTAATAACAAGACAATGATATAAGCTTATAGTTCTTCAATACTATTTAACTATGAGGGTTAGGTTCAGTCCTAATATTCACTTTTGGTTTTCTATTGGTTCCTCCATACTAGGGTCAAACATTATGGTAAGCTTCTAACTAACTCTAGTAGTATCTATACTACTCTTAAGTCTTTATAATACATCAAGGGATAATGGTAAACCAATCTATAGATAAGGAATTCTAGGTTCACTAGATATTCTAAACTTAGTGGTGTGTCTATATCCTCGTTGTAATCTTAATAGGTATGCTACTCTAATTATCATCCTAATAACAGGGGTTCCTATATTCTCAGCAGAAGGCTATACTCAAGGAACTATTAGGGAAGCACATGAATCAAGCAGGATACAATTGTTCAAATAGAACAGATAGGAGGAAGATGAATCATAGTCAATTGTGGATGAGATCCTATACTCTAGTCCTAGGTGCAGGCTTGCTCGATACAGTAACGTAACCGAGACAATATGCTCTCGACCTGCATGGGCCACCACAAAAACATATCACGCCCCAGTCCCAAAAGTACATAGGACTAGGAACACGTAAGCATGCCAGCCGCATGGATATGGCAACTCCAATATATGGAAACCAAAATCCATACGTACGCTGTAATATGAATATCAATCCACAAGTGGTATAAAATGTATCACAAGTCACAGGGTATAATCTAAATCTCATCCGCGAAAATCAGATATAAATAATAACCAGCATCTATATAACTAGATCTCAACATAAATATCTAAGGATGATAGTTGGATGGAAATAAATCTACTACCAACTCGAATGGAAAAGTACAACACAACAAATACAATATAGGAATACCAGCTAACGACCATGGCCTCGAAGAGAAGACATCTTCGCAACACAAGTAATCATCCAAATCTGCGCTCCTGCAATTACTCAAGAACAGATACACCTGGCAGAGGACCAGGTCCTCAGAGGGACGTAACAAGATACAGAAAATACGAGCCAATTTGAATACAGTAAACATGCATATTATTTGAAAATAAATAAGTACGCTGTACAAGACCATCTATATGAATGCAAATGAGGACAACTTTTTGACGTATGGGTAAGGGTAGGCTACTCGATCTAATCCTCACAATCTCACGCTCGTCAGTGGACATCATCAGCCGACATACCTCTGGGGTAGCGACCCTCGGACTCCATCAATCGACATACCTTTGGGGTAGCGACCGTCGGACACGACCCACCATAGTGCGTGCTAGTGACTACGGTATTACCAGAGTGGTTAAAAGCCCATACGCCTAATGATTGTCCTCTATGATACTAAGTGCCATGTGTGTGTCAACATATCTAATACATAGTAATGACTGAAAGAAAACTACACATGCAAGAATAAACAAAAATGTAATAAATATACAGAAATATACTAAGCATGCAAAATACTGTAAGCAATTTGGAAAGGTATCTTGCCTGGGGTCCTGCTGCTGGTATGAATCAGAGTCCAAGTCACAGTCCAAATAGCCTATGTATTACAAATTTATCACGTCAAAAGATAATTTATTTTAATTTATTTAATTCTGGAATAATTACTCTAAAATCCTATTTTAATCTTATTATTCTGATTTTTATGTTAATTCCTAAATTTTGTTCAAAGAAACTGAATTTTATCAACTCGAGACTCATGGCACGCAAATCGAGGCGATATGTTGACCAAAAAGTCAACTGACACAAACTCAAATTTCATGCATGATTTCCTGTAGATTTTAGCATCAAAAATATGCTAGAATTTACGGCTCGTCCGAATTCAAATTCGTTTGGGAATTATGGCACATACAAATTTTGTATTGTGCACCGATGGTTAAATTCTAACCTAGAAGTTCTACAGAATTAACAGTATATAAATAATTCGAATTAAATTCTGGGAAAAACATATGTCAATGATATCGACATTAGCTTTCCAAAACTTTAAACGGTTCATGATTCTGATTCCTGGTTCTCCCGGAATCGGGAAAATATTAAAATACGTCTATTTTCGGACATGCTGTGCTCTACGAATTTTCCAGAATTTAATACTCATAATTTAGTAAAATAAATTATATAATCAGAAAGCTAACCTCAATATCTTTCTAACACAAGAAACTAGATCTCGTTTGGAGTCCGAAGCTATGCGCAATGGCTTGTGGAAGATGAAGGAACCCTAGATGACAATTCTCCAAAATCTCTCTTCTAAAATAATGGGATAATTAGGGTTATAATAATATATATATATAGGGATGTACCTGCGGCTGAATGGATATTTATAGGCTGACACGTGTCAGAATCTGATTGGATGGTTTTTGTTATATTATTTGTTTTTGATTTGCCTTTATCAAAACATTATTTAAGTCATTTTAAATCTAAATAACTCCAAATAAATAATAAAAATAATCATAAAAATCTGGAAAAATTACATAAAATATATTTTGAACCTATAAACCCTAGAAAAATATTTGGAACAATTTTATATTCAAAATTTTACTACTATAATTAGGAGAAGCTCTAAATATTAGTTTATCCATTTAACTAAAAATAAATATTAACATTATTCCAAAAATTCTGAAATAATTCCAGAAAATATATAATAATATTATAAACCCTAAAAAATAACGTGGGCAATTCTATATTCCTGGGCTTGCACAATAAATTCTACAAGTCCTAAAAATTAGTTATTAGTCTAAATAACTCCCAATAAATACTAAAAGTATTCAGAAAATTCCCAGAAAATTCTAGAAAATATATTTGACTATTTAGAACCTAAAATAAAATTTTGGAATATTTTTAATTAAGTTTGAACATAAAATAAATTCTTCAAAGTTCTAGAAAATTAGTGTTACTAGTTTTTAATTAACTAAAAATTATGGAAAATCTCAATAATCTAAAATAGCCTAAAAATAATTCTAAATAAATATTTATATAAGTAAATATACTAAAAAATTTATTTTCTAATTAAATAAGAGAATACTCTAAATAAATTCAACATCTATAATAAATATAATAATATAAAATATACATAAAATATCTATTTTGGGTGAGGGAGTTTACAGACAGCTTGCACGCAGGACAAGAATTGTAAGATTGAAAAAAGAAGTGTGATAAAGGTATTAGTTCTTTTTTTTTGGGGGAGCTTTAGCACAGTAGGTGTTGCATGGCGGTTGTTTTTTTTGTATGTAAATGGCAATGTAAGTGTGTGGGTGTTTCAAAACAACCCTGCTACCCGCTGTGCACTCACATCGAAGGAAGGCGGATCGTACGGCAGGATAGTGCGGAACAGTCGGGAGGACGACGGAGCGTTAGGGGGAAGGATGTGGGGTCAGCAGAGGAGAAGCCGGTGACGACGACAGTGACAACACACTACCAGAAAAAGTCAAATTAGCGACGCCTAAAAACGTCGCTAAATGACAAAAAACGTTGATAATCACGTTTAGTGACGTAATTAGCGACGTTTTACATAAGTCGATAATCATCACGTCGCTGAAAGAAAAAACATCGCTAAACGTCGCTATACCGACGTTTTTTAGCGACTTAAATGTGTCGCTAACTTAGCGACGTTTAGCGACGCAGAGTCACTAATTAGCGACATAATCAAACGTCGCTAAACGTCGCTAATTAGCGACTTATATAGCGACATGACAGCGACATCTTTAATGACCTGAAAATACTGCCATGTCAGCAATTTGTGACGTACAACGACGTATTTAGCGACGTTTAGCGACGTCATTAGCGACAACTATTAACGTCGCTAATTAGCGACGTATTTAGCGATGTTTATACACGTCGCTAAACGTCGCTAAATACGTCGCTAATTTTACAAAAAAAAATACTGAATTGTTCCAAACTATTATTCCTATAATTTATAAATTTTTAATTAAAAATAGACCCGGAGCAACCCTCCGTTGAATTCTCTGGGTTCGCTGACCCCTTCGTTGGAACACTCAACACCGGTAAATTAAGATTATTTAATATGAATAAAAAGTATCACAGTCATACAATTAACACACACAAATATTATAGACAGAGTTTGAGCAACCATCCATTGAATTTTTTGCGTACAAAATAACACAAAAAATATATAAAATATCACAGTCACACAATACACACAAAATAAAAGTATCACAGTCACACAAAATGCATAATATATAAGTATCACAGTCACAAAATGGGCATAATATATAAGTATCACAATCACACAATAACCACAATAAAAGTATATGAAACATCACAGGATCAATCTCAAGGATATCCAATACGTTGGGGCAGATACCAGTCCCTCAGATACTGCACATAAACAGCGTCTATGTGATCAATCTTCGCTATGGGTGCTGGGTGACTGGAACTCTCCGTCTGAGATACAGCCGCTATAGGTGCTGGGTGACTGGAACTCCCCGTCTGAGATACATCAGGTGGTATCTCTTCCTCCTTAACAGTAGGAGGCATCACTTCCTCCTTAACAGTAGGAGGTGTCTCTCTCTTGTGTGCCATCTGGTAAGATAGATGAAAACAAAGAATATAATTGATAACAGATATTACTTAAGACATACCCTTAATAATGCGGAATGGAAGAATTAGATGACTCACAAAGAATATAATTGATAACAGATATTACTTAAGACATACCCTCAGCAGTCCTGCCTATAAATTATTTGTTGCAGTAACCCTAACCCTAACCCCAGGTCAAAAACCCTTTTAGTACTATAAGTTACCTAAATACCATCTAGGATATTAGTTATATTTTTAGTTAATGTGAAAAAAAACCTAACCCTAATCCCAGGTCAAAAACCCTAACCCCATGTCAAAAACGAGTTGGGCGACCGCCCCATGCTTTCAATATGATTTGTTTCTTTTTAGTGAACTTATGGTCATCCACAGTCCAACATACTCATACAATAAGTAGTTCATTATAGGTCATATTGTTATTGCCGTAAAATTACTACTTCAGAAATTAAACAACCTTTACATAATGTTACTTCTATTGAGGTATGAATTTTTTCAGAAGAGTAATGTTTGATATGACTAACTAATTTATTCAACCAAAACCAAATCCTAATGACTTGGAGAATTTCTGAAGGATTGGAGAACTATGATAATACCTACATATAAAAACAAAAGAGATATACATAATTGTAATAACTATTAAGGAGTCAAGCTTATATCTGCATTCTCTACTGTCCAAGAACCTCCTTATGCAATCAATGTTTCAAAAGGCGATGATGGTCATGGTTGATTATATATTTTTATGTTGTGGCTTGACTTATGCTTGTGCCTTTAATTGTCAAATCTTTGTCCATGGTTGCATATCCCCGAGGAGAGTATCACATCTAGGATGGATTCTACGGAATACCACATCCGAAATTCTAAAAGAAAATGTTAAGAATTACAACTACTAGCATGAATAATTAGATCATTAGGAGAAAAGATTTTCTGGTTGCATGTGGTCCCGTTATTCCGGTGCCACTTTATGGATGAATTTGGAGCTCTCTGCCATAAGGGGCACTCTTCTAGCTCACCGTCGAATGAAGCACTATTTATTGACATTGTCTTTACATTTATATTTCCTTTACATTGATATTGACTTGACCTGCGTTCGGGATAATCTATGCCTACAGAAGAGGCACCTCGATTGGCGCTTGATGGTACTGATCAGGGGACGCGGTCGTCGAAACTACAGTCCACACAATGGAACCGATCAGGGGTAGCCGAGATGTGTGGGTTATCTCCCTTAGTGAGGGAACAGTTCCTCCATGCCAAAAAATAAAGGGAACCGAGGAGAGCTCTCTCGACCAAATGCTCCCTTCGTAGTTGCGGGAAGAAAACCAGTTTTTTTGGGCAGGACCAGTAGATGACTAAGAAAGAGTTGTGGGAATGCAGGTAGAGCAGCCTATTATGCCTTTTCTGAGCCTACTGGGGGATGTCTTTAGACTGCTTCAGCATGCCAAAGGGTATCAAGGATAGAGAGCTCAATTCAAGGGTCCATGAGGAATCTAATGCCAAAGGGTATCAAAGATATTGCCGCTATAGAATATATCCAACACTTCAAGTAAAAAGTTAGATATGATCAATCCACTATGGGAAGCTCAGCGTAGATTCAAGAGTGAACACCTAGGAAAGGAAAGAAATCTGAAGAAAATGCTAGCGACTCGGCATCCTAGTTCCCGTATCACTAAAGGCCATCATACAAGAAGAATTACATAGATTACACTGTGTGGTCCCCAAAGAGTAGGAAGTGTAAAGAGTGCTTAAAGTTATTGGGTGTATTCTTGAAAAATACCTAGGTTTTAGGTCAGGGGAACCTAGATGAAATATTGTGACACATTTTACCTATATAAACAATTACCTTCTTCGAAATGTCTGGCCAAGGACTCCTAGCTCATGTGGTAGGAGTAGGAGGCATCTCTCCCAAAGGTCTTGGGTTCAAGCCTATGGAGAAGCATTTAATTCCACATGTGATTGGAAAATTAAATGGCTCAGCTAGGTGTGGGCCAATAGATCAATAGGGATAAAATTTAAATAACAACAATAATATCTAATATCTTTTTCTTTCTAATCTTTAGGTTCCATATCTCTCTTTCTTCTTTTATGTTCTGAGTTCTGAGCATTCAACTATATTGATGGTGTTGGGACAAAGCTCTTCGATAACGGAGGTAGCAAGCCACTACCGTCCACACAAGAAACAAGAGATGCAAGTCCTGCAAATTTAGCAAATATCTCTAGGGATTCTATAGCCTTTGTGAATATACAATAATGTATAACAACTATAACCCACAGGCTTTATAGTGACCAGTAAAACTTCGTTTCGAATTTCTTAACTAATCATGATCTAATATAATATACATTATTCAATGCTTGTGGTAATTTATTTGGTGGTAGGATACTGGTGGAGATTTTACTGATAATTCTTACTTGATTCATTTTCTAATTAAAAAATTAACCCTTTATTTGCAGGTTGTTGATCAGTTGATTGTGTGTTCTTTAGATGCTACTTATCATCTTTAGCTTTTAGCCCCTTGATTAAAGATCAGTTTCTTTTTTCTTTTGTTTGTATGATGTTGGAAATATTTAGGATGACAGATCATCACAACACGATTCGGAAAAGCAAGGAATTTACACCTTTCCTTCGCCAATGGTGGAAAAAGAGTGATCTATCATACAAGAAAAGCTTGGAACAAATGCAGGTACAAATGCAACTAGCTAGAAAGCTATACTGAAAAATAAAAACTATATAAATGTGCTCCAGATGACCAAACCCTAACTTAATTCACCAAACCCCTCTCTAAAACAAAGACCTAATCAGACTTCATCATGGATAGGACGAGAGAACCAGAAGACCCAGTTCGAGAAAACGGCCTTATGAGGCGCCAAATCCTACATTTGAAGAACTCAAGCCTGGGTTTGAATGGGACCGATCAAGAGGACACCCATTATAGGCTCATCATCCATGTTTCAGGGTTTTACAGTCACTGAAATTAATAACGACGAAGAAAAAAAAACCCTAACCCTAACCTTAACCCTAGGTCACGTGTGTGTGTCGTGTCAGTGTCTGTAATATGTGTGTGACGTGTCAGTGCCATGTGTGTCCTGTGAGAGAGAGAGAGAGAGAGAGAGAGAGAGAGAGAGAGAGTTAGGGTTTACCTATAGGAGGAGGAGGAGGAGGAGGAGGAGGGGGGAGGACGCTGCCGGAGGGGGGAGGACGCGGCTGGAGGGGGTCGCTGGGAGGGAGGAGGGGGCGCCGGAGGGAGGAGAGGAGCCGGAGGGGGAGGGCGCGGCCGAGGGGGGTCGCCGGAGGGAGGAAGGAGGAGCCGGAGCGGGAGAGGGAGAGACCGAAGGAAATGGGGGGAATCAGCCCTAAGTAAAAAATTTAGCGACTCCAATAATGACGTCGCTAATTTAGAATTTAGCGACGTATTAGCGACGCCAATAATGACGTCACTAATTTAGCGACTCCTTGAATGTCGCTAATGACGTCGCTAAATGTCCAAAATATATACGTCGCTAAAAAACGTCGCTGAATATCGCTAAATAAAACATATTAGCGACGTTTAGCGACCTAAATTGAACTTATAGCGACTAATCTTTTAAAAACTCAATAAAAGTCGCTAAACGTCGCTAAATGTCGTCAATTACCGACGTCTAGTGACGATTTTACATGGAGTCGCTAAATTAGCGACGTTTTTACCTGGAGTCGCTAAAAAACGTCGCTAATCCCGCTTATTCTAGTAGTGGCGACAACGATGCTTGCGCAGGGGAGGACGTTGTTGTCGTCGTTGGAGGAGTATGCGGTGGAGCAGGAGAAAGACGGCTGAATTTGACTCGCTCCGACGACGGCGTAGTCGTGCTCTGCCGCACTTGTACAGCAGGTGCATGACTGGAGCGAACCAAATTTTATTTTCAGTTTCGAAAAGGTGGTAGGCTTACATATCGTAAAGGGTGAAAGTGATGCATTATGTATGGGGGGTTGTCTGTCGAGTCAAAAAAAGGTGGTATGCTTAAATATAGTAAAGGGTTGGGATAAGGGTTAAAGGGATATATATTTTACAAATACAAAGATATTGAGATCATGAGTATTGATTGATTATGCACACAAATGCAAGATGCAATTTACACACTACAAAGATGTTTATCTTGATAAGTAGAGTTAAATTACTTCATCCAAACTTAGATGCAGTTAAGCAATGAAAATGGTCTATTTGAAAAAAAATCTAAGGATATAATTATCATGAAAATAATGTTTAGATACCATAAAGATAATTATAATTTGATGAGAGGTCAAATTAGAATTATGTAAAATCTAGAATATATATATATATATATATATATATATATATATATATATATATATATATATATATATTATACGGCTACAATAGAGATGGACAAATGTTTGATCATTGTCATTCAGGATCGTATCAAGGAAGATCGAACCGCATAAAGAAACGTTCGCTACAAGATCCATCAAGCTAAGCAATGGATTCAGGTACGCTTCCGCCATTAATTTATGTTCTTCATCTCATGAATCAACGAACACAATATCTAACAAGTGGTATCAGAGCCTCCCATGTTTTATTCATGGATTTGAAATTTTAGATTCAATTTTTTGCTATTGTCAGAAATTCTAGATCGTTAGATCTAATTTAATTTAGGGTTCCATTTTTTGTTGTTTGATTTATGCATGCTTTCACTCGTTCGGCCTTCTCCATCATATATTCTGTGGGAAAACGTTTTATGCATAAATATCTCCAAGTAGTACAGACTTTTGTAAAGTTTATGCTTTCTTATGTGTTCATTGCCGTCCATATGAGTTGATTTGTCACCGGATCGAAATTAATAGAATTATAATGATTACATCTAAACTTGGCTGGTCAATTTTGTTTATTGAGCCTTGATTCGGAAATATTTTTGTTCTTTTGATGTTATCATGATGATTGGAGAAAGTTCTCTGTAAATATTTTGGCACAACTACATTTAAAAGGATTTTTTATGCACATATATTCTCTTAGGCTTCAGTACATGATTTGGTCCCATTATGGTTCCATTATGGCTTCAGCACATTATGGTTTCATTTTGATATTTAATATCAACTTGACAACTTGGCTTCAGCACATGATGGGCGAATTTTTGGTCACCAGAGCTCGATTAAGTCTTTTATTCACTTTTTTTTTGGCCATGTATGATGATGACCTAGCTATGGAATAGAATACAATGTTTATCACCAAATCTTAAAGAAATTAACCAACTTGATCCTTTTAGTTCAATGTATGATAATTTTTTGATTCGGAAGTAACTATTTTATTGTCGTTGGGAAGTAGATGAATTATATGTGGGTCGGTTGTTAATTTGATGTTTAAATATTGATAATTTTGTTTTAGTTGAAATCAGATGGCGTGGTGTTAAAAATTTGTTATCGAATTGGTTAAAAAAAAAAAAAAAATCTCGATTTACTTAAAGAAATTCTCATGCTTATGATTAAAGGAGATTTTTTATTTTTTGGCATATTTACACGATTCTGTCAATGGAAAACTTAAAATTTTCTCTTCAGTAGATTATTTTATTTAAAGTAATCTTTAAGGAATATTTGATGTAATCTATTAATGCATATCTTCAATAGAACCTTTGATGTAATTTGTTTATTTATGTTTATTTTATTTAAGTTATAATCTTGTAAATATGCATGACATAAAGATTTGAACATGATTCAGTCGTGTAAAATTTAGTCAACATTCAATTATTTGGTGCTTCTTTATGACTGGCAACAGTTGTCTAACATTCTAACTAGACCCATTGAAACAAGGTGTCGTCAAAGTGACCTATCTTGCATAGATAGTCTATGAGGGATGTCGGATGTTTGTGTATGTACATTCATACGAGTATTAGTCGGCCCAAAGGAATGTTAATACTTAGCGGAATTGCACACATACCTGTGGTGATAAATGTGTGATAATTATAAAGTTTACATGTGAATAATAACCCGATCCAAAGATAGGCTTATTATTTGACATGAATTATTGTCAACGTTTGATCATTACACCGAGAGTACCACTTACAGTTAATATTATTGTCCAAAGACTTGATATTAACGATGTGCCAGGTATTTTGAGATGGGGTTCACCAATATTTGAATTTGTTTGACTATTATTTTTTGTTATGAATTAGAGTATGTTAGTTTGTTTGTTTTTGTTCTCTTTACAGTTAATATTGATGCAATATCTGTTAATCTGAACTCAGTTCTCATGCTTTATGGGACAAATTTTAAGGACTGGAAAGAGAACATTTAAATTGTTCTCGGCTGCATGGATTTAAACCTTGCACTTATGGTTGCGTCCCACTACTTTTAAGGAAGATAGTTTCTCTGCTGCGAGAGAAAACTTTGAGAAGTGGAAACGCTCAAACCGCATGAGTCTAATGATCACAAGGCGCGACATTCCAGAGGCATTAAGGGGTGCAATTTCTGATGTGGTTACCAGTGCCAAATTTGGCTAGCACCCATAAAGACAAATATAAGGGCACTAACAGAAAGAATACAGAAGCTGATAAGGGTCCAGCTCAAAAGAAACAACAAATTGAATCTAAGGGTTGTTTCTTTTTTGATAAGTCGGAACATGTAAAGAAGGAATGTACAAAGTATAACGCATCACGCGTAAAAAAAAGTACATCTCTTAATTTGGTCTGTTCTGTAATTAATTTAGCTTCAATACCTAGAAACACAATAGTTAGATTCTAGTGCAACTACCAGCATCACTGTTTCTATGCAAGGTTGTTTGAGCTACCGAAAGCCAATTGAAGGTGAAAGACACATCTCTGTGGGTGACGACGAGTTGGTAGGAGTGAAAGCAATAGAACATTTTGGGTTATTAATTATTATTGGATTTGATAGACATTTTTTTGTACCTTCTTTTATATGAAATTTGGTTTTAGTTTCTTTATTGGACAAATCTGATTGTCATTGTTCATTTGGAAATAATAAAGTTTGATCTATCTTTAAATTCAAAATATTGTTAGTAATTATTCGCCATTACAAGTTTTTTGAACTTTAAATAACAAAGAAAGAAGTACAAAGAACTCATAAGCAGAAAATATAAGTACAATTATTGTTTATTGTCATTTCCTGTTCCCAATAGACGTATTTGGAGCGTATTTATTTTCTTGCTATCATAGATGTATGTTGTAGAGATCAGACTAGATCCATTCTTTGGTTCACTTGGAGCTTGGTTTATTTGTTCGGTTTAATTTTATCATGTGTTGAACCCATGGTCCAAACCTCAAATCCTCCATATATAACTCAACTCCAATCTCTCTCTTCTCATTGTTCTTCTTTCATCCTCTCTCTTAGGTTCCCCTCTCCTCTCCATAAGCAAGTGCACCTTGCTCAAAATGGAGAAACCTGATATTTTATGAGTCTATTGTGTTGTTTGTTCTCCATAAGTTTAGAAATTGGTATTTTTGGATTTGGTGGACGGATTAGTGGATTTAAGTTTTGAGTTTTAGGATTTTCTATGTGTTATTGAGTCTTCTTGAGTTTTGATGTCTAAAAACTTAATGTTTTCAAAAACTTGTTGTTCTATGCCGATGAGTATTTAATTTTGAGTAGTTTAGAACTTTACTTTGCTGGATTTGGACTTTGTTTAAGATTTATGTGGAAGAAACAAAGTTTGGGTTTCAGAGCTTTTCCGTGGTCAAACTTGCTGGATTGGGACGAAGGAGCTCTATTCGCCCAGCATTGCATGCGGCCTGGAGTTCTCTTCCAAGAAATTTTTATGCGGCCATCTTGTTGGACGTATGGAACAGAATCTGTACATGCGCCCCAGGTCAAGTGCATAGAACTTGAACGAATAAAATTCTTCAAGTTTAAAAGTTCATGCGGTCAAGAATCCATTCGGCCAAAGGAGCATACAGTCAGAGTTTCTATCCGGCCCAGAGCTATGCGTCCCCTTTCTTTTTGGAACGAATGACTTAGCACCGCCTTGGCACATCTTTTAATGATTTTGTCTTATCTCCTGACATCCTTTATTGCTTGTCACATCAGTCACACATATTACTTTATGTCATTTTTTTTTACTTGACTTGACTTGCATTTATTGATCACTTTGCACTTGGCTCAACGAGTGGACTTTGTCCCGACCCATGCGGCCCAGTTGGTCCATGCGGCCTGCTGGTTCATGCGCCTCGTTTGGTCATGCAGCCAGCTGGTTACTGCAGCAACTATTCCCATGTGCCTACTTAAACACTTGTTTGGTTTAATATTTTTGTTTGACTAAATAATTATGATGCCATGTGTTAAACATAGAATGGATTGTATGACTCAGATGCGACCATGAGCAAATTTGACTAAGTATCTGACATGAGCCCAGTAGATGTGGCCATATATGCACTTGCTATTTTACTTTTTAATTAGATTACTTTTCCTTTGATCACTTTTTTATACGTTGGGTAGAATATATATATATATATATATATATATATATATATATATATATATATATATATATATATATATATAGTGAGCCGTCGTGCCACATACTCCTGCTACGTGATATATATTATTATTTCCATGCACAGATCTTGTCCATGATCTTGATTCTAGAACTTGTTCCTACCCTGACTATTGTATCTGTGCTGATACACTTTATCGCACCGAGAGTACTATATATATATATATATATATATATATATATATATATATATATATATATATATATATATATATATATATAGTGAGCCGTCGTGCCACATACTCCTGCTACGAGATATATATTATTATTTTCTTGCACGGATCTGGTAGTTGGACAGTGACTTTAGCCGTGGCTAGATAGTATTGATTGTTGTATCACACTTGAGTGAATCCAGATTTAACTTTCGAATGACAATATGGATTCGTGTCAATAGTGCCCGTACTTAAAGTATGACAACTAAGAAGGAATGCTTATGTGACCACGACATGAGATTCTAAATCACCTAGGGTTAACTAGGCAACTTAATTTGTAGAGCATTTTGAGGGAACGGTATCTCGAGATCGTGCATATGTCGAACCACCCTAAATTAGTTGGGACTAAAGACTGGATACCACGGATACTATATATCATCCACACTAGTGGAGTGCAACATCTGATTTAATTATAAGATTGGCCAGTATTTTTTTTATAGAAAGCCTGGACCTGTTAATGAATATTAATTAGCTCTGGGCCCTTGCGAGTGTATGGTACATTATTTAAATATATTCTTGCTTGTATATCATTGGTTTAGCTAGCCCTGCTCGATTAATGTCCGATCTGAGGATACTCATATATTGTATTACTGGGATAACCCAGAGTCACATATCAAGCCGTAATACATGATTGGTCGTCTAATTTACTTATATAAGTGCCTAGCCAGGAAAGTGGGCTATTATGGCATGACGATTCAACCCATGTCCTTGTTTGGTTGTTGGGTTGCATCGTTATGTTATGATACTATATGGACTGAAGCTATATTTCTTCTATATTGTATCTCTGCTTGTGTATTGTGTCTTCTATTAAGTGGAATTAGGAACATAGACTATCGTGGCATGGTGGTTCAACTCATGTCCTTGTTTGGTTGTTGGGTTGCGTTATTGTGTTACGATAAACTGTGAACTGAAACTAGCAGAATAATTTTAACTTGACCAAAATCAAGGGACGTATTCTATCTTGGTCTGATAAGGCACTTCCTATCCTTATTAGGTAAATGAGTGTCGTATCATGTCATGGATGGGACATATGCCATTGATTGTTGGCTCATGTATCCTATAGAACTGGTTTTATTTTTTTATTTCGTGCTTCATTTATGGTACTTGCTATTTGGGGTCTGACCCCACTGGTTTTGCATAGCCAGGTTTAGAGCCAACACTTGAGGATCAAGATTATTTCTCCCTCACTGATGTCACGCACCCGAAGGATGACTGTTGAGGGTCATGAGTGGGTTTCTTGTTTCACTTCTCGTCTTTTGTAAACTATATTCTTTTTGATATTTAGCCAACCGACATCTGTTAGCTGGCAAATCTGGACAATAGTTCCTTACATAACTATAATATATTCAGACTGCAGCTGACTCACTATCATATATATTTTGATTATATATCTGGCAATATTTTATATTACTGGATCTCTAGAACATTCTGATACAGCTTTGGGATGCCTTACTACTTATTCTGAATTGTTCTATGTTATTTTTACTTGTTTGAATAATTGAGACATAAATATTCTTGACCCTAGGAGACTTGATTGTAGTATACACCCCTTGTCTCTAGACAACCTTACCTTGCATGGCTAGGTTTAGAGCCAACACCTGAGGATCAAGCATATTTCCCCCCTCACTGATGACACGCACCCGAAGGATGGCTGCTGAGGGTCACGAGTGGATTCTTTTGTTTCACTGCTCGTCTTTTGTAAACTTTATTCTTTTGGACGTTTAGCCAACCAGCATATATTAGCCAACAAATCTGGATACTAGTTTCCTACATGACTGTAATATATTCAGACTGCAGCTGACTCACTGTCATGTATATTTTGATTATGTATCTGGCATATCATTTTGTATTGTTGGATCTCTAGAATATTCGGATGCAGCATTTGGGACGCTTTACTGCTTTTTTGAATTATTTTATGTTATTGCTAATTGTTTGAATGATTTAAAAATAGAAGTTCTTGACCCTATGAGACTTGATTGTAGTATACACCCCCTTGTCTTTAGAAAATCTTAACACATTGCAGGTTACTTCGGTATTCCGTAAGGTGCGGTTGACTGGGTCATTTCCCCACTCTCCAGTATTCTAGATCTGGGACCTGACAAGGTTTTAGTGGTAGCCCATGCATGTCTTTTTTTAGACTTTTAGGGTGGCTTGTTTATAGGAAATCTCAATCAAACATGTTCCTCCTTGAAATCCTGAATCTGTCTCCTCGAAACTCATCTTGACTTCTGTATCATTTGATTCCTCGATCCTTTTTCATCTTGTTCTTGATTTATCTTGTACCCTTTTCTTAGGGCTTCCCCAGCTTCGGTGGTTAGAGCACCAGTAGTTTCAGCAGGGCAAGGATCCGTTGGCCTACAACGGGAGGCGATACATGTTCCTGAAGGAATCAGGATAGAACCAGTAGAGGAACACGTGGAGCAACATGTACAAGAGGTACCGGTACTCCCGATCGTACCAGTAGTGCCAGTAGTACTTGATATCACAGCATTGCTAGAAATCATACGAGGAATGATGGCGATGCAACAACATCAACAACTTCAGCAGCAATAGCAGAATGTCTTGTTGAATTAAGAATTACAGATGGCCTTGGAAATGAGTGTTAGAACAGACTCAGGGGCGTCGGTGAGATTCTAACGACTCAACCCCAAGTACTTTGATGGCACGAAGGACGCCATTACTACAGATGCTTAGCTGCAGAACATTGAGACGATACTGACAGCAGCAAAGGTTTCAGCTGAGGAACAAGTTGATCATGTCCGATTGTAACTCCAGGATCTTGCTAGAGATTGGTGGGCAGCAGAAGAAGTTAGTTTAAGGCAACCTATCTCGTGGAACAACTTCAGGGCCCACTTCAGGGTTAAGTATTTCGAAGTAGTAGCGCAGTATCAACTACAACAGAGGTTTATCAACCACAAGCAGTGTGGAAAGACAGAGGATGGCTACGCGGCAGAGTTCTGCAGGCTTAGCAGATTTTCTCCAATGATGGTAGCAACAGAACCAGAGAGGGCGATGAGGTTCCAGTACGAACTTTATTTGGAGATTCAGCAACTGATAGAGGGCCATAACTACCAGACTTTTGACGAAGTAATGATCGCATTCAGGTGACATGAGCTGACAATACAGATGTTAGCTTCAAGAATGAGAGGCCAGAAGAGGTCTCATGCACAAAGCGGAGGAGAACCAGCACAGCGAACGTTAGTACAATCTCCTGGCATTCGCATTTATGACACAACGACAAGGAGGCCGGTGGCATCAGCCACAACAATACCAGTTCGGCCGAATCAGCCAAGGCAACAACAACAACAACGATTGAGAGCCCCAGTCAGATGTACGTATTATGGCAAGGAAGGCCATACGAAATATGTGTGTAAGGTAGCACAAGGTTTGAGCTTGCGATATGGTAGTCCAGATCATCGGATTGCCAATTGCTCGATGATGTAGAGGATTGAAGGACCGGTGTAGCGGTTAGCACTGTCGGTACCAGAAACAACTCAGTACAGAGGACCAGCACTGGCAGTCAGGCCAATGGATCAGCGTCCATTACCGACGCAAACTCAAATGTACGACCAGCAGAGGAATCAGCAGTATCGACAGCATAGGCCACAACTACGTATTCAAGGGAGAAACAACAAGGAGCACAACAAGACCAAGGGCAAGCTTTTACCCTATCTCTGGAGGAGGCCTTGGCATCAGGTGACGTGGTGGCAGGTAACATTCTCGTTACATCTTTTCCTACTATATCATTATTTGATTCGGGAGCATCCCATTTATTTTTCGAAGAAAGAGGTAGAACATCCGATCAAATCTTCTTGGCAACAAGTTTTCACAAACTTGAGAAGATTGACGGGATACACTACGAACATTTGGATAAGGGAATGATTCCTTTGTCGAATTATGAAAGTGAGTAGTTGGAACCTTCCATTTTGCAGGACAAAGGAGTTAGCGCTTGAAGGACGCGCATTCCAGTTGGTAGAAAGATTACAAAATGACCAAGGATTGCAGAGTTTGCGCATGACAGGACTTAACACAAGACAGTTCTTGGCGGTTGGCAAGACTTGGCCGCATGGTAGTCTCTTGCCGAATAACAGTATCTTGCCGCATGAAGTATCTTGCTTCATAAAGACTCTTGTCGCATGAAGACTCTTATCGCATGGAAGGTCTTGGCACCTGGCAGAGCTGGCCGCATAATATCTTATGTGCATGGTCGTCTCTGCACATGGTAAGATTGACGCATGGTGGCCTAGGTACATAAAAGTCACTGCACTAAACAGGACTTGGCGCATGCCTGGAATTGGAGCTTGAAAGCAGAACCAATTCAAACTAATATAGTAAGGTATAGCTAAACTTGGTTCATTTGATTACTTAACTTGGTTGCTATGATTGCACAGGTTGAGTTATCAAGTGTGGTTACTGACTGGTGGGTAGATACTGGTGCATTCGGCCATGCATGCTCTGTGAAAGAGCTGTTCACCAAGGAAGAGCACTATCTAAGAAGGTCTCTATGGCGAACAAATGAAGCAGAATATCTAGGGATCAGGATTATGATTCTGGACTTCATGCTTGAGGAAGAGATTACTTTTATTGAGTTGTGATGCATCTGACTAAGATATGTCTTTTCCAACAAAGATGTCTAGTTCAGGGATATCTCCAAGATGTTGGGGTAAGGAGGTGGAGAAACGTAATGGCTGTATTCCGACATAGGTAGTCAGGAAGCCGTTTAGACGGATGACTACAAGTACAGATCCTCTAGAGTTGGTGCGCTCGGATATCTGTGACTTCTATTGTCCACAAAGGGCCAGAGTGAAGTTTATCACTTCTTTCTTTGATAATTTCTCAGAAAATTCGTTCGCGTATCCTCTCATATTTGAAGGATGAAGCGTTCGATAACCTCAGGGACTTCTAGTTTGGAGCTGAGCGTCATACCGGTCTACAACTCAATAGACTCAGAATTTATCAAGACGAAGGATATTGTTCTTTGGATTTGCATGGTTCAACTTAGAACAAGGAATTGACTGTGGAACATGCATCGTTCTTTGGATTCACATCGTTCATCTTAGAACATGGAATTGACTATGAAATATGCATCGTTCTTTGGATTCACATCGTTCAGCTTAGAACATAAAATTTACTATGGAACATGCATCGTTCTTTGGATTCGTATCGTTCAACTTAGAACATGGAATTGACTATGAAATATGCATCGTTCTTTGGATTCACATCGTTTAGCCTAGAACATAGAATTGACTATGGAATGACATCTTTGTACTCTTTCAGTCCATTGAAGGTGCAGAAGGAAGGACCAACAGTTGACAGTAATGATAATTTCTATATTTTTGTACAAATGGCCTTCCAAATAGTCTGTGGGAGAATATTGCACTTACGGTCATGTCCTTAGTACTGTTCGTCACTTCTGATGTAACTCTGGTTCAAAGTCTGATCCACATGAATATTATTCGATTATGGAGGTTTTCCGGAGAACCGTATCAGCCAAAGTTGTTGGCACTTCTGTAGAAGAAGACGTAGTCCAGGAAGGAGTTATCTTTCAAGAGACAATATTTGAACCAGAACTCGAAGAGGAGTCAGCTAGAAGAGTCAGGAGGTTGAAGGACCAAAGATGATCTTATCATCTATTATATGGAGGTCGTACCACTTACCAATGATGATGCGATGAAGACCAGGAACTCGGTCTGCTGGAAGGAGGCAGTCCATGAAGATATTGACCCCACAACAACACTTGGATGTTTATTAATCTGCCTGAAGGAGCTAAACTATCAGATGCTTATATATCTTTAACAAAAGAAAATGGAAGTAGACATAACAGTTGAGTTCAAGACTAGGCTTGTAGCCTATGGGTTTTTTCAGATACAAGGGACTGAGTTTTGTGGCACCTCATTGAAGTGTCATATATCAGGATGATGATTGCCGTAGCTGCTATTCATAAGCTAATTATTTATCAGATAAAGGGAAGACAACAAGTCTTGGAGGAAGATAATTATGAGAGATTCACGGACAACTGTCAGAATTATTGTCATTCAGGTTTGAAGACAGTCTGCGGGTTAGTGATATCTCAAATATGGCCTGAAGCAAATCCCAGGATGTGGCGGCAGAAGTTTGATAATTCATCTAGTCAAAGTTGTCGTAGGATCTGCAAGACAGACAAGTGTGTGTACACAAAGTTCGCTGATAAGAAAAGAGTCATCTTTTGTATCAATGTTGATGACTTGCTAAATCTCAGCTGCGGATATATAAGTTTCACTAGAACAAAGATGTTATTTTGTCCATTATTAGGACATGGGATTACGAATATCATCCTTAAGGATATAAGATAATCCGGATGCCAGGGGGGCTTGCTCAGTCACAAGCACTGTGCATGAAAAGCTGATCACACACTTTAGATATCAGGGACGATACTCCTCAGGTGTGACATGGAGATGAAGCCTTATCCAAGGAAAATCATCAGACAGTTGGTGTACTCAAGCATCATCAGGTGCATGATTCAGCTGCGAGTACCACCAGGTCTGATATAGCTCACTACCAGAATAAGTCAAATTAGCGACGTCTAAACACGTCTCTAAATGGCCAAAAAATGTCGTTAAATAATTTTAGCGACGTCTGTAGCGACGTTTCGATGAAGTCGCCTTTAAGCTAGTCGCTGACCGAAAAAATATCGCAAAATATCACTATACCGATGTTTTCTAGCGACATAAATGCGTCGCTATATTAGCGACATTTAGCGATGCAACGTTGCTAAATTAGCGACGTGTTGTTTGTTGCTATACGTCGCTAAGTTTTTTTCTTTTTAGCGACGTTGTGCGACTCATTTAGCGACGTTATATTGACCTGGCAATACTGCCTTGTCAGCAGATTTGCGACGGTCAGCGACGTGGATAGCAACATTTATAGCGACGTGGATAGCGACGTGTATAGCGACTTTTATAGCGACATTTATAGCGACGTATATAAACGTCGTAAAATATCACAAAACTTCGCTATAAACGTCGCTAAAGATACAGTAAAAAATAAAAAAAATGAATATTGAATTATTTCCAAACCATTCTTCCTGAAGTTTACGAATTCACAATTTGTACAAATAGACCCGGAGCAACCCTCCGTTGAATTTGCTGGGTTCGCTAACCCCCTTCGGTTGAACATTCAACTTCGATAAATTAAAATACATTTAATATGAATAATATAGTAAAATTTGAAGAAAACAAAATATTGAGATTACAAACCGAGTCAGAAGAAAATCTCGTTGTAATGAATACAACAAATATCCACACAACTGAGTCTGAAAGCCTCGTCATAAAGAATACAAGAAATAAAGTCTAAAAACCTCAAAAATAAAGAATATTCATAAATGACCAAATATCATCGGTCTGAAACAAAAAAAATCAATAAAATTTCCTAACTAGGACTACTGCGGATCTGTAGGAGGATGACCACCGGCGCGTATTAGGAATAAGAACAGATCATACTGCTCCCATAAAATTTACGTTGATGTCGATGGAGAAGGCAGTGACGTCGGTGGAGTCTCTATCGATGAAGGCGCACCAAGAGGATGTATCTGCTCCAACTTTGCTAGTCGATGGTTGTATGAATCCATGGTAGATAACAGCCTCGTACTGCTATGAACCATTGAATCCTGTATCATCGCCATCCTCTCACCCATGGACAGCTGTGATGCCTGCAGCTCCGTGACGCTGCGCTCTGTCAATGCTCTAAGATCAGCTGTCATATTCCGGAGCTCCATGATGCTGCGCTCGAGCATATCAAATCGTGCGATGAGCGTCGCATTGTCCGCTTGCGGCTGGGACAGGCGTTGCTCCTCCATCCTTCATAGCAACTCGTCACGGAGAGACGTAATCTGACGGTCAACGATCTCCTGGACTCGGGCCGACGACTGCGAGGGCTGTGGGGAATGCGCACTTGCCATGAAGGCCCTAGATGACTGTGTCGTAACAAGGGCGCCACAGAATTCCATATCGTAGTACGCACCCCTCTGGAGACCACCAGCGGCGGTCACCCACAGCTCGTCCGTCGATAGAGCTGAAGAGGGCTGCGAGAAAGTACCAACCCCTCCCGCTGTAGGTGCACTAGCAGTCGCCCGCTCACGCAGCCTAAGATACTCAGCCTAGAAAAGTTTGGATACTCGATAATTGCCTAAGTTATATTAAAATTAACACAAAATAAAGTAATACTTACATAGGTCTGCGAGGCCCTCTCATCAATGAGATTCCCGCCCTTTCGATGGGTGGCCAGGAAGATGGTCACCATATTTGCATCCTCACCCCTCTGTACCTGTTAAAAATATTATTTAGTAATAAAATTAAATATTTTATCCTACTACCATTTTATCGTACTTGCATTAAAATAATATATCTGAAATAAAAAAATATACCAAACGACAAAAATGTTCCGTCAGCGGAATCGAGCTACCACACTACTTTGCTGTCTTCTGCCTAGCCGCCTTGGCCTTCTCAGACCTTTTCTTGTACCTCGGATCATCGAATGTAGCCCTCATTGCATTCCACTGCTCAGGTGTGATCCAACCTTGGATCAGTTTTTCTGTGTGATCACGAGCCTTCTGTTCATCCAGAGCTTCACGGATCAGCTTGGTGGCAAAGGCAGGAAATATCTGCTCGATCAACTCGGCCCGGTACGGTGGATAGAAATACGTTTGCTACAATAAGTAATTTAGTAAGTTATATAATATGCATACATTAGATGATTGATATAATATACTTTTATCTTGAAGTGCGCAAACCAAAATGCATTCCTCTCTTCCGAAGCATCAGAGTAGTTGATCCAAGGGCCACCATAGTTGGACCTCAGAAAGTGGCCCAGGCGTCTCTGTACCGACGAGGGACGATACCTATACAGAGATAATTATTTTTATCAAAAAATTCAATATATGATGAATAAAAAAATACACGATATATATGATGCAAAACCATCTAATTGACTTACTTTGTATCGTCGGCCCAAATATCCGTCGTCGTCTCATCCAGAGGTGTGCATGGAGGATCTAGTTGATGCTGGGACGATGTCGGCTCAACCTCCGCCATATGCTCATCTGTCTCGATGGTTCCGTCAGCAGGAGGAACGCTGGATGAGGGAGTACTATCAGGCCTGGAACTACTCATCCCAGGAGTGCTGCCACGTAACGTCATCGCCGTCGGAGATGTGACTGGTCGATATACTGGAGTACTAGGCGCCGAGGATCCAGAACCAACAATAGGCAGTACCGGAGGAGCACTTCGTCTACCTCGGGACCTGCCGAACGCTCCGCGTCGTCCTGTCATACCTGTAACAACATCTGATGAATGAAGAAATATACAAATATATAGTACATTCTACAATCAAAATGTTATGCATATCTCACAACATTAATAGAATTGCACAGAAAATAACTAGTGGTGTCACAAGTCTAAATGGATAGTACATTCTACAGTCAAAATATAATACATATCTTTGTCAAAATAGTACATTCTACAATCAAAATATAGTACATTCTATAGGCAAAATATTTTATTTTCAATCATCTTCAGAAAATTTATCTTGTTCGTCTTCCTCGTCCTCCTTTTCCTCTTCCTCTTCCTCTTCCTCTTCCTCTTACTCTTCCTCCTCATCTTCACTTTCATCTACTTGGTCTTCGTCTTCGTCTTCCTCTTCCTCTTCCTATTCGGATAATTTTACCTCTTTTACATTATTAGTCGTGTAATGAGTAACTTTCGTTGAGTCCACATCTACAATATTTGTTACAAGAGGTAGCTCGTCCTCTTGATAAGCTATTTCGTCAAAGTCAAAGGTATTTTTAGCTTTAGTCTTATATATTGTTCACCAATCCGAACTCGTTGTCCCCCATCTAGGATAAGTTATGAAGTACACAAGCTGAGCCTGACTTCATAGGACAAATGGTTCGTAGCCTTGATATTTACGCTTATAGTTTATATCCACAAGACCGTGCTTATCAATTTTCCAACCTTGATCTTGAATCAGATCAAACTATTCACACTTGAATAGCATGATCTTAGCAGGTTCTGTGCGATAATTATATGTCAACTCCACAATCTCTCGTAAGATGCCAAAGAAATCATTGTCTAGATCAACGTCTTTGTAGTTCAAAGATTTGATACACAAACAAGTATTTTTCGTGGAATCAAGATCCAGAAAGTTGTCTCTGATCGGAGCATTTGTTGACTTGAACCTAAACCCATTCACACAGTAACTTGGCCATATTTTGACGGCAGTAATTGATCCCTTGGCTACAGTTCTAATAGATTCAGTCTCGGGTGTTATTAGACGATCGACCTAAATACCAAAGTAGCGATAGTAAGTTATTTATTGTGCAAGTGCATACAGAAAAAGTAATTACCAAGCTCCTTATATATGCGCTCAACCAAGAAGAAAAATGGTGTCTCATTTCTTGTTCTATTTCTTCGTCTGTTATGTAGGGTCTAACCGACCTCATCTTGTCATTATATGTGCTGAAAAACAACGAAGCAACCACTGATTAGTAGCATAATAGTAGCCTATACTATTACATTGAGATGACGTAAATGTGGACGTATTAATTACTTACCCCTCTAGCTTCTCCACTTCATCCTCGTCGTAATTGAGTAATATATACAACTGAGCAGCCATTAGTTCGTCGTCATTCAAATATCTCTTCTTCATTTTCCCCGAAGGCTTTTTGGATACATTGAATAATTTCAGTATTGCATCATTAGATTCCTGATATCCGTCGTCGTTTCTCGAAGCTCTCATTCTATTAGTAGCAACATGAGGTTTGAAATACGTCGAGCAAAAATTTATAATCTCCTCGAGAACATAAGCTTCACAAATAGAGCCCTCAACTCATGCCTTATTTTTCACCTTTCTCTTTAGGTGATTCAGATACCGTTCGAAGGGATACATCCACCGATAACTGACAGGACCACCAACACGTGCATTATTGGAAAGATGAATTGACAAATGCTCCATAGAGTCAAAGAATCCAAGAGGAAACACCTTCTCGAGCTTGCACAGTATTACCGCAATGTCCTTCTCTTGCTTTTCTAGACGATCAATGAGCAACTTAGTAGAACAATGATCTCTGAAGAATATGATGAGCTCTGTCAATGGATCCCAAATAACCTGCGGTAAGAATTTCCAAAATACAATCGAAATTAACCTCTCCATGAATACGTGACAATCGTAGCTTTTAATACCCGCCAGTTTGTTCTCCTTGAGATCGACACATCTTCTCAAGTTCGACACGTACCCGTCTAAAAATTTTAGACCCTGAATCCACCTACAAAGTCTTCCTTTATCCTCCTTCTCCAGTGAGAAAATTGACTTAGGCTGCTTTAACTTTTCATTCCCCTCCTCTATCAAATGCAACGCAGGACGTCTATATATTTTTTCTAAGTCCAACCTGGCCTTCGGATTGTCTTTCGTCTTCCCCTTTACCTCCATTACAGTATTAATTATGTTATCAAACACATTCTTCTCGAAATGCATGACATCAAGGTTATGTCTGATCAGATTGGTGCTCCAATATGGCAGATCCCAGAATATACTCCTCTTCGTCCAGTTATGGGTGTGACCAAATCTGTCACACTTGCACCCCTTAGCAGACTCTTTGATAGCACTTGATAAATCTTTTATCTCTTTTCATATCGTGTATCCGGGCCACCTTGGCGGTGGATTGGCCTTCGCTACAACGCCCGTACGAAAAGCATTCATGTTCCTCCGGTACGGATGATCCTTCGACAAAAATTATCGATGATAATCAAAGAAGCACGGTTTGCCTCCGTGTTTCAAACAAAAAGTCTTAGTGTGGTCCATGCAATACGGACATGAGAGACAACCATGAGTGATCCATCCCGATAATATTTTAAAGGCTGGAAAGTCGTTGATGGTCCACATAAGTGCTGCCCTCATCTAAAAATTCTGCTTTCTAGAAATATCGTACGTGTTGGCACCTACTTCCCACAGCTGATTCAACTCATCTATCAAAGGCTGTAAATATACATCGATATTCCTCTTCGGATTGTTCGGACCCAGGATAATAACGGTTAGGAACATATACGGAGTCTTCATGCACATCCAAGGTGGTAGATTGTACGGAGTGACGATCACAGGCCAACACGAATCCTGGGAGCCCGAAAGTCTGAATGGGATAAAACCGTCGGAGGAGAGCCCCAATCTGACATTACGCGAATCTGAAGAAAAAATTGGATACTCTCGATCAAAGTGATTCTATGCTTCTCCATCAGATAGATGATCTAATACTCCTTCGATCTGTTTCCGCCTGTACCAACTCATGTTTTCTGAAGTCTCCTTCACCATAAACAACCTCTGTAGCTGCGGCGTCAAAGGCAAGTAGTACATATAATCGGTAGGCTTCTTTGTACCGACATACTTTCCTCTTCTTGTGGCCTTATAGCGATCAGTACCACAGAATCTGGATGCATCTTCATCCTTGTCGTCTTTGTAGTACAACATGCACCCGTTGAGACATGCATCGATTTTCTCGTATCCCATCCAGATCGATCTTACCACCCTCTTAGATCGGTAAAAGTCTTTAGGCAACTTTGTACTCTATGGTAAGATCTCTATAATCAAATCTATCAGTCGGTTATAGCATTCTTGGGACATATTAAAATTGGACTTGATGCTCAATAATCTTGTAACCACCTAAAACGGTGAATGATCCTCATAACCAGGATATAATAGAGTTCTTGCATTCTCCAGCAACTTCATGAACTTTGCAGCATCGGCATTCGGTGCCTCCTCAGCTGCATTTGTCCGGATCGAAACTAGGTCCCGCCGCATCAAAAATTATGTTCACCCACCTGTCGTCGTAAGCAACATGGTCCTGGACATCCATTTACGGCTACATATTAGGCTCCAACTCCGATGCTATAGATACAAGTTCTTCGTGCGCGGTCCACTGATTGTAATTTGGTGTGAAACCCTTCGAGTATAAATGATATGTGACTTTCACTTCTGGATGATATTTCAGGTTGCGATATCTCACACACGAACACTTCATTTTGGTAACATCCATGTACTGAGGGAACATCTTAGCGAACTGCTGTACACCCTCAATGAATTTATCTCGCACACCGCACATGTCATCAGGATGACGGTTGTATATCCACGAACGATGACGCAGATAGTAATTTATATCCAGTTCTAGATATTGCTGCAAAAATGAATAGATATCGTTTAAGTATATACCCATCGTTAAATACAGTACATGCACTGATACTACTAGTCCTAGCATATATACACAGGAATACCTAATTATGTTATACACCTACTCGTCTACACACACATAAGAATATTCAGGAATACAGTACATGTACTGATACACCTAGTCCTAGTACTGATACTTCTTCGTTCAACTCTGTATCCTGGATACTCATATTACAATATATCAATTAGTGTCAACTGAGCAGATTTGGGTTAGGTTTAGGGTTAGGGTTTGTGCACTACTTTAAGTATTAGTCATCTGGTTACAGGGAAGTGCCTATCCATAAGAGTATATGTCATATTGACAGCAGATTTGGGGAGCAACACAGTGAGCAGTGAGATGAGGAGAGGCTGTTGCACACACCATCTGCACAGACCCGACAGTGCATATTTGATGTACACATGAGTATTGCGGCAGACTTCACAGGGTCTGTGCACACCATCGTACAAAGCAGGGTGTGACATTAGGCAGCAGCAATTTGAAGTTGTATTTTAAACTTGAGTATCACAACAGGCATTAGAAGATTGGGGGAATATCTGTGTATCTTATGTGTATAAACTGTGGTTGTGTGTAGGTGAGGAATGGATATAGGTATAAGTTGTGAGTAAGATTCACCCGAGTTGATCACACTACAACTAAGGGCTTGATGTCAGTCTAGTTTGGTATCAGTGGTACACTGATGGGCCTTCGGTTAGTGCCTTCAGTAGGAAGGTTTTGATGTATATATTATAGGAAATATCAGTAATGGCGTTATTAGTTTTCAATCCACTGTATTTATGTACTACTATGTGTGTATCACTGAATGATGAATGCATCAGTTAGATGCATTGTTAGTGAATGCTAGATAGTAATTATTAGCTAGGGTGAAGTTTAGATTTTAGTTATTTGAGTTAAATATTAAGTTAGAATATCAGACATCAGTTAGAGTAAGCTAAGTTTGTCTAGTTAGTCTAATGTCATCTAGCAATAGTATTGATATTAAGTTGGTATCCGTTATATTAAGTTAGTAGCAGTTATTGTAAGTTAGTAAGTCATGATAGTATAAGTTATGTACTAATTGTATAGTATTAAACATATATCAGAGAGAGAGAGAGAGAGAGAGAGAGAGGGAGGGAGGGAGAGAGAGAAAAAGAGAGAGGGTTAGGGTTAGGGTTAGGGTTAGGGTTTACAACCTCTGTGACAGTGTCTGTGTCGTGTATGTGTCAATGTGTGTGTGTCGTGTTTGTGTCAGTGTCATTTCATGACTACATCTGTGTGAGAGAGAGAGAGATCGGGTTAGGGTTAGGGTTAGGGTTAGGGTTAGGGTTAGGGTTTACACCTTCTGTGATAGTTTGTGTCGTGTCAGTGTCAACGTGTGTGTCATGTCAGTGTCAGTGTCATGTCGTGTGCATCTGTGTGTGTATGAGAGAGAGAGATCGGGTTAGGGTTTACACCCTCTGTGACAGTCTGTGTCGTATCTGTGTTAGTGTGTGTGTATGTCATGTCTGCGTCAGTGTTTTGTCGTGTGCATCTGTGTGTGTGAGAGAGAGAGAGAGAGAGAGAGAGAGAGAGAGAGAGAGAGATTAGGTTAGGTTTAGGGTTAGGATTATGGTTACGGTTACGGTTAGGGTTTACACCCTCTCTCACAGTCTGTGTCAAGTCTGTGTCAGTGTGTGTGTGTCGTGTCTGTGTCAGTATTATATCGTGTGCATCTGTGTGTGTGTGTGTGTGTGTGTGTGTGTGTGTGTGTGTTAGAGAGAGAGAGAGAGAGAGAGAGAGAGAGTTAGGGTTTACCTAGAGGAGGAGGAGGAGGAGAAGGACGCCGGAGTAGGTGGCTATGGAGGACGCCGAAGGGTGCAGTTCGCCGGAGAGGGGGCGGGAAGAGGGGGGAGTTTTTGAAAATTTAGGGGAAGTCTTCGACAGAAGGGGGGAATCAAAATCTATATTAAAATTTTAGCGACGTTTAGCGACGTCAACTTATGACGTCGCTAATAAAAATAGTTTGCGACGTTATAGACGTCGCTAAAAACTTCGCTAAAAATCGAAAAAATAAACTTCGCTAAATACGTTGCTAAATTAAAAAACTCAGCGACGTTTAGCGACCTTAAAGAAGCTTATAGTGATTATTCTTTAAAAAATTAATTACTGTCACTAAACGTCGCCAACAACGATGTATAGCGATATTTATTTTTGGAGTCATTAAAATATTTAATATTAGCGACGTTTTATTATGATATCGCTAAAAACGTCGCTATTTCATTATATTTTGGTAGTGGCTTATGCTGTAGAGATGCTGAGTCAGTTCACGAGCAGTATGTGTGTTGTTGAATACTGAAAGCTGTGAAAAGATTCATCATTATTCTCAAGTAGACTCAATGGTATATCCTGCACTACAGTAGTTATCTAGATATGATGAAAGGCTTCAGTGATGCCACTTGGTGATAAAAAAAGAAGAGGGAAAGATCCTCAGGAGGATGTGACTTCTCCAGGAGTGGTGCTGCTATATCGTGAAAGTCGAAGAAGCAGTCTTTACTCTCAGAGTTCTTTGCACTATCAGCTTCAGCATATATAGCAGGATGGCTCTGGAAGCTCTCAGATGATCTTCCTATGGTTAGTACACAGATTCAGGTAATACCAATATACTGTGAAAACCAGGAAGCTACAGTAGGGACATCTATTTATCTCTTCAAAGGTCTGAAGAGAACTGTGTAGATAAACCACATAACACTGAATGAGCGCAGCCAATGTAGATCATTACAGTGATTAATGTTTGGAGCCAGGTGATACTGGCGGATCCGTTCATGATAGGCCTCAAGGACCAGAACATAGTACTGAATGAGTGTAGCTAGCATGGACTATTACAGTGGCTAATTTTTGGAGCCAGGTGAATATTGCAACTTCGTTAATATTAGGCCTGAAGCGCCAGCTGATCATAAGAGCTGTAAAGGAGCGTAGTACTCCATGCTACCGTGGGGTGACACTACCATGAGCTACCTCAACAGGGTAAAGCCTCGACTTTGCGCCATGTCACAGCGGCAGTAGCACCACATATAGTCAGCGTTAAGCACTATGAAGGAGCGTAGTTCTCCATGTTACTGTGGGGTGATACCACCATGAGATACCTTGACAAGGTAAATCCTCGGCGGTGGGCCATGTCACAGCGGCACTAACACCTTACCTAGTCAAGGATATATCAGATTTGGGCTTGGCGGACCGCTGATATTGTGTCTCTGCAATCCTACCATTTAGTTTTATGATATTTCTTCAAAGAGAAATCTACTAGGCATCTAGCTATTGGTTCAAGGGAGGACCATTGACCAGGAGAATATCAGGTACGTGTTGGTAGTCCTCAGGGACATTATGGAATACGTACCCGGAACCACTGTGGTCTACACTTTGTTCTTGATCAGAATATTTCCTGTGGGAGGATGGGATTGACGTCTTAATGAGTTCTCGGACAGAGTGAATGTTGGGCATGTGTTACAGGAAGCACGAGTAGTTTTAGCACTACAAGAGACTTGTATCCCATGCTACAGTGGCGTAAAATTATACGAGGAAGTGAACCTCGGCTTCGGGCCATGTCACAACGGTGGTAGCACCGCATATAAGCAGGTAGCCTAATGCTGAAAAGAGATAGAGAGTGGTAGTACAACACTATAAAGAGGCCTGTGACCTCATGCTATAATGGGTGATACCACATGACAGAGTGAACCTCAGCTTCGAGCTATGTTATAGCGGTATAACACTGCATGAAAGCGTAAGGCTTCATGCTGAGATATAGTACAACACTACAAAGAGGCCTGTGACCTCATGCTATAGTAGGTGACACCACATAAGGGAGTGAACCTCAGCTTCATGCCATGCCACAGTGGCGTAGCACCGCATATGAGCATAAGGCTCCATGTTGTATATAGTAATAACACTACAAAGAGGCCTGTGTCCTCATGCTACAGTGGTATGACACCACAATAGGAGGATCCTCGGCCTTGAATGGCCATGTCATGCGGTGTTGCACCACACAGAAGCGTAGGGCTTCATGCCGGATAGTAAATTCTCTATAGTGGAAGAACTCACCTAAGTGTATGGATAGAGATCAATGCCATTTCTTGAGGGAAAGCTTATAGACGCCCAAGATACATACACTGCGACCATGTCAGCACAGGGCCTTTAACGTGTGACCAAATGGAACAGCTGAGGTCATTGTGTGAGTGGGAAGAATAGTATCTATAGTGCAAAATTCAAGGCCTAGTCTATTCTTGTATTGTACTATTGTTTGACCCATGCGGAAAAATTTAAGTCATCGACGACATCTATCCTAATGCATGATGGCAGTCACGGTGAGGAACGCTCAACCATATATTATGATATATGTGGTGGATTGTTAGTATTTTTTACTTAGCTTTGGGAGTATTAGTCCCACATTGGAAAACCACCAATGTGTATATCTTAATATATAGCTATGCTTAGTATTGATATATGCACATGGGGTGGAGGCTCATGTGGGTCAATTTTCCTAGAGGGATTAAGTGTGAACTCCATTATGACAATCTTTGTTTTGTCACCACCTTTGAAAAGTTTTTCTTCGGAGCTAAGCCCTGAAGGGTCTTAGCAACTCGGACTCGGACATGGGCTCAAGGGTGCAATGTGGCACTTTGTTGGTGTACTTTGCACTTAGTACGACAGCATCGTCGCATGACGCTCGTGTGTTCCTTTATGCGCGAGTTGCATGCACGGTTGCTAGCTCGGACGCATGCTTCATGGCGCATGCGGCCTGGCGCTATACGGCCAAAGCGCTATGCATCCTAGCGCTATGTGGCCAAGGTACTATTCGTCCATGCGTTATGCGGCCCGGGGCTATGAGGCCTGGGGCTATGCGGCCTGATGGTACACGGCCAGGTTTGGATGAGCGAGATGCATGTGGAGGGGACATGGTCTGCCATAGGCGATGCTTGCGACGCTGTCTGCTCTATGCAGTATGGCACGGTCGGTGCAGGCGACGCATGGCTTTTTGTGCCATACCGCTGCAGCTTTCTACTCTATGCGGCACTGTCTGCTCTGTGCAATACATCGTGCAAGCGGCGGCTGCTGATTTGACATCCAGATTTTAAGGGTTCTGGTCGGTCAACGCTTATGCGACCTAGAATTTCCTCAGGCCGAATATGTGTTGTTTGCCTCTTTATATAGAGGACCTCCTCTTTCATTTGAGGAATGAGAAAACAGATAAAAAATCAAGAACACCAGATCATATGCGGTCCAGAGAGTCTCCCCTCTCACATGGTGCTTTTCGAGTATTTTCGAAGGTGACATTGAGCGTTCCAGAAGTTCTTTTATGAACTTGCTAGTTTCTGGGGGCAGATCGTCTGTACGGCGAATCTTGCTTTGAGCAACTGTGGTTTTGACCACCCTAACAAGGAGCTATTCTTCAGCATTTCTCTTTGCTTCGTTCGTTCTCATTGTAGCGTCTGCGAACGTAAAGAGAAGAACGATTTCTTCTTGCATGTTGTAATCTTCATTATCTTTGGAGTTTGTTTGTAACCTGTTATTGGTTCGTGCTTTGTTGGAATTGAGGTATATCAGATGAGGAACTCTTGGGTGAATCTCTGATCTCGATGACAACTTGGATTCCAGTAGAGACTGACCTTCGGGTCTCGCTAGTAGATCTGTTATGGCCCATGTTCTACCATCTTTTGATCCATCAAGGTAGTAACAAGTCGTGTTTAGCTTTCAAGCATTTAGGGGAGCTTTAGCTAGAGGTGTAAGGAAGTGCAGTTGTTGTATTATAGCATGGCCATTGGCTTTGCATGTAATTAAGGGCATGTTTGGATAAAGGTTTTGTATTTCTAGGAATTTATTTTCCATGAAAATGAATTCAATATTTTTATACCAATGTTTGGTTATATTAGATTGGAAATATGAAAAATGAGTCTTAATTTATTTAGCTTTTCATAAATACCCTTTCATGTTTCTATTACCTAAATTTACATGTTTAGGATAAAAGTTAAAATTTTGAAAGTAAAGTGACGGTGTTAATGTCCAAACAAAATATTCAAAAATTATTTCTAGGAATGCAAAACTATTTTCAAATGGGGCTTGGGAATTACTTCCCACAACCATGAGAATATGAAACCCCTCCTATTCCCTCATAATTCCCAATCATTCACATACCAAACAAGGATAAGGAATCTAAAACTCATTCCCAACCCTCAAAAACTTAAACCAAATGCCACCTAAGTGCGGGGTGTTTCAAAAAGGTGGTAGGCTAAATATAGTAAGGACAGTGCTACATTGACCGCACAATTGGCCCGTAAAATGGTCTGCACATCCACGTGACGGCTGTCCATTTGTGGTGACGAGCCCGACGCTATAGTGGGGGTATTTCCGGAGCCAATAGGGAGGGATTTTGGTGTTAGCGGTCACATTGTGCGGGCTAATTGGCGAGCACAGTATCATTTTCCATATAGTAATGGGTGAGAGGCGATGCATTGTGTCAAGGGGATGCCTGTCGAGTTACAGGATGGGGAGGGTTGTGTTCTATGTTGTGTTGTGTTGGTGTTGTGGTGTTGTGTGAAAGAATAGTATGCATCTTATTCAAAATTGGTGTTAATAGTAATGAGCTTTGCACAATTTTAATTAGTATTCTTGCTCTTTAATCTTTAGTCTCATATTGAAAAGATAGTTATTCTAACATGGATAACTTACTATATATTGGCTTTAAGCCAAAAAAATTGGGTGCTACAACACCAATATCCATGATAAATCCAACAAACCAATAATAATAGTGTGCCCAACAAAAAAAAAAGCCCCAAATGCATCACCAAGACACTGATTTGGCCAAACACCCTTTAGTATATTCAATTAACTCTTTAGTATTTAAACAATTTTTACCATATAAAATTAAATAATCAAGTCATACAATTCTTACATAAATATATTTAGTTTTAGGGTCTCATAATATATATTAAAAATTTATGTTTAGTTTTTTATTTAGAACGGCCATGGTTATAATAAAATCATAAACATAGACCTAAACTCAAAGTTTTAGTATTATAAAAGAAACTAAGAATCTGTTTGGTTCACTGTAATGTAATCATAATCATAATCGTAATAAAATCGAATAAAATATACATTTTTTTCATTTAATTATATTATAATTATATTACAATAAATGAAACGTACCCTAAATAAATAATCCTAAATTTTTTGTAAAAGACATACATCTTATTTGGGAATCTGATGTACATGCATACGTGCATGTCATTATCATGGAGCGAACATGCAGTTGTTTTTTGCAGAGAATCTTATAGCTTAGATCGATATGGGTACAATGATGGATGCGTACAGCCAGCCACTGCAGTATCCCGTCCCCAGGCTGGCCAAAGTAACCCCCCCTCATTCCCTCATTATGCTACTGTCCAACTTCTTCTAAAGTTCATTTGGGCAAAATCAAGAACAAAGAAAGATTAGCAACCAAGAAAGACTTGCAACATTTAGCACCTCTTGTTTAACTTACATAGTTGGTGCTGCTTCAACGGTGGAGAATGAATGTGAGAGATGGAAATATATTATCACCCCACTTTGCCCCTTCTTTCTCTCTCTCTCTCTCTCTCTATCTCTCTCTCTCTCTCTCTCTCTCTCTCTCTCTCTCTCTCTCTCTTAATAAAGCCACATGGAGGTTCACTTGCACTGCATGGCCTCTTTCTATCATGAAAACCCTGGAAATCAGTGTTGTCAAAATCAGACCAGACAGGACCGGACAGGACCGGACCGGACCGGACCGGTAGCTGAACCGGATTGGATCGGATCGGACCTGACCAAAAAATCGGTCCAGAATGATCTGAACCAAAAAATTTAAAGACCGGTGATTTTATTTTTCTCGAACCGGGGTTTAACTGGTGAACTGGCCGAACTGGTTCACAATTGAACCGACCATTTTGATATAAAAAAAAAACCACTCAAAAAGGTTTATCATGTGAGATTTGGACTATTTGGTACTTGGTTTGGTTTTGAGAGACCTTATAGTTGTAAAATCAAACCAAACCATACTTACAAAGAACCAAACCAAAATAAACCAAACCAAGATGTGGATATCTTATATGGTTTGGTTCTCATAATGGGCCTACTTGAACCCCGGTTGAATCCCGGTCTGACCTATACCAAAGATTTTCGGTTCAATCATCGATCTGATTTTTAAAATATTGCTGAAAATGAATGGACACTCTGCATGTCTGCATTAGGATGAAAAGAAGAGACGTAGCAGAGTGCTAATTATCTCTACTTTGGTAGTCTTATTCTAGTGAGGGGAGGGAAAGGGGGACGAGTTAATATTAAAATTTAAATTAACATTAACATTAATATTGAAATTTTTGGGTGATTAACTTGTTGGATTAAAAACTGGTATGTCAACTGTCATGTCTGTTGGGAACGAAACGCGAAAATCGTTCCTCAAATCAGAGAGTACCTGCAAGAGAACCGAGCAAAACGCACAAACCAAAAAATATCAAACACAAATCGCAGACACATATTTTTACGTGGAAAATCCAGATGAAAAAAACTACGGGACGATCGGAGTCAACCTTGAAGAACCTCCACTAATAGAATAAAGAGAATACACCATCTACAAGCTCCTTACCGATCCAACATGGATTACTGCAACTCTTTGGAACAGAAAATAGATTACAACCACGAAGAAAAAAGACAATAAGAAATACCCCAAATTGTCTATTTCTCCGAAACGGCCTCCAATCGTTCTTTCTCCTCTCCAAAGTTGCAATGGCACTCTTTCCACCTTTTTCCCTCTTATTTGTTTCTTCTTATTATTGTATATTGCATGAGCTTTTATATTAACTATTGCATGAATTAGGGTTTCCATATGAAAATATATATATATATAAGCCAAAAATATTTATGGAAATCCAATTACATTCAATCATATATTTAATAAAAATCAAATCATAAATCAGCTTACCATAAATTGGAAATCCAATTATATGGAAAGTTAATATATGAAAGATCCAATCATAAATAAATAATTTAAGTCAAAGATGGAAATCTAATATAATATTTTCTTAACATAAATATTCTAATACACGGCGCTCGATGCACTTTTCGAGCATTTTTGACACACGGATGACGCTCGTCGTACTCCGGGGTATTCTCCACATAGGTTGGGAATCCACCAACTCCATTAAATACACAACTATGTGGAAGGGGTCATCATCCCGACGATCCGCCTGCAGCACTCAAATTTTTTTTCCTTGGAAGAATCTTTGTGAACATATCTGCTCCGTTGTCATCTGTATGAACCTTCTCAAGGGCTGCTTCGTCCTTTTCCATAACATCCCGTATCCAATGATAACATATCTCAATCCGCTTAGACCGGCTATAAAATTTCTGGTTCTTCACAATGTGAATAACACTCTGACTATCGCAAAGCAAAGGACACTGCTCTTGCTTTAGCCTAATTTTCTGCAACAACTTCTTTGTCCACAACAACTCCTTGTAAGCCTCCTTCGCCGTAATGTACTCAGCCTCTGTCGTCGACAATGCAACACACTTCTGTAACCGCGACTGCCACGATACTGCTCCACCCGCAAACATCATCACATAGCGTAAACTTAATCGCCTCGTGTCTATATCTTCAGTCATATCGACGTTGGTATACCCAACCAGCTTTGGATCTTCACCACCAAAAGAAAGTCTCCAATCGGCAGTGCCCTGAAGATATCGTAGAATCCACTTGACCCCACTCCAATGTACCCTTCCAGGATTGAAAGTATACCTGCTAACTGTGCTAATTGCGTGAGCGATGTCTGGCCTTGTACACACCATAGCATACATAAGACTCCCCATAGCTGAGGCATATGGAACCCGCTCCATATCTTCCTTCTCGTCCTCGGTAAATGGACACTACTCCTCATGAAACTTAAAGTGAGCCGCAAGGGGGTTACTCACTTTCTTCGACCAGTCCATTCTGAAATTCTGAAGTACCCGGTGAATGTACTTCTTTTGGGACAAGTGTAGCAGCTTGGACTCTCTCTCTCTCTCTCTCTCTCTCTCTCTCTTGGCTGATCTCTATCCAAAGAATAGTCTTTGCTGCACCCAAATCCTTAATAGAGAAGGCCGCGCCCAGTTGGCGCTTCAACTCCGTTATCCTAGTTGCATTCTGACCCACCATTAGCATATCATCAATATAGAGCAATCAAATGATAAAATTATCCTCGGCAAAGTACCTCACAAATACACAGTGGTCCGACGTCGTCCTTGCGTAACCATGCTCCCCCATAAGCACTCAAACTTTCTGTACCACTGTCTCGGAGCCTTCTTCAGACCATACAAGCTCTTTCTCAACTGGCAGACCAAGTGTGACTTGTCCTTCTCACAGAATTCCTCTGGTTGCTCCATGTATAACTCCTCCTCAAGATCACCGTGGAGGAATACCGTCTTCATGTCCATTTGCTCGACCTCCAAGTCAAAACTGGTTGCCAATGTTAGCACCACCCGAATAGACGACTGCATGACGACTAGCGAAAAGATCTCATCATAATCTACGCCTCTTCGTTGGCCGTAGCCTTTAACTACTAGCCTCGCTTTGCATCAAGAGCGAGTAGCATCATCTGTCTGCTTCACTCTGAACACTCATCGATTCTTCAAAGCCTTCTTGCCCTTTGGCAACCGTACCAGATCATAAGTAGAGTTGGCCTCTAAAGAACTCATCTCCTCCTGGATGGCCTCCATCCACTCATGCCTGTATTTTTCTTCCATAGCCTCTACGAAACTGTCAGGTTCTCTACCGTCAATCAGTAGCACATACTCACCTGGTGAGTATCTCGTAGATGGTCGATGCTTTCTATCGCTCTTCCTCAATAGAACCACTGGTGCTGGCTGTATATCAACAGCCTCCTCCCCTTCAGGAACTACCTCATCGGCATGCTCATCCTCCTGAGGGTCACCCTGACCACCATCAGCAGTCTGATGATCAAGTTTAGGAGCAACTTCATGTACTGGCTCCCCCATAATTGGATCCTCTGCGATGTCCTCTAGAAACTGCTCGAAGAGAAATGACTCTAACTCAGAAAATTCCTCAGCCTCAGAAGGCATCTCAAAATCCAGTGTATTGGTCACGGTCTGATCCTCGATCGACGAAACTACGTCCATGCTTATGTAGAGCTTTTTTCTCACTGGGTCATAGTGTTTATAGCCAAACTCATCCCGACCGTAACCGACAAAGACGAACCTTCTCATCTTTGGCTCAAGTTTGAATCTCTCGTCCTTGAGTATATGCATGAAGGCCTTGCAACCAAACACTTACAGGTGATTGTACGAAAGCTCTTTGTTGTACCATACTTTGTGTCATGTTCCGATCTCCAGTAGGAACTGACCGCCCCGCCAGGCGTGAATCACCATTCCAGCGCTCCCGCGAGACGATCGTTTCCATTAGGACGTGATGTCGTGTGAGCCTGGAGTTGAACTAACACAAGGCAACATCGTTAAAGTTTTGGCTATCTTCGAATCGATCGATTATGCATCGGAGGGACAGTATTGCAAATAATAATCCATCTGAGTATACGGGGCAAAGATCGAGGCATAAGGTTCTCTGAATACAATGGAATCATTCCATATATTATGTCCCTCTATACAAAAGCAGCTCAAAGCAATCAATACGGCTCAAGACATCGAAAACAGATTTTCGGGTCCTGGGGATGAGGTATGGCTATCGCTTCCTCGGACGATCCAGCACCTGAGAACAAGCAAACTGTTGGTGGGTCAGCACTTTAGAGAAAGCACTGGTGAGTATAAAATCAACGAACAGAAGAAACATTCACTAAAACCAACACTAAGTAATAATTTTATAAAATATTACATTACTAGTGATCTTTCTAGTTTTACCTATGTTCGTTACATGTAGTACAAGAACGAAGTCATATTACTTCTTTTCGAAAATATCTTTGAAATCAGAGTTTATGTTCGATATACAAGCAAGCAGGCAAGACAAGCAGTTCATATATGATATGCAAGATTTATTTACTATCTCTGGTGCACAGCGTGTCTCGTGAATCATATCATTTCTCTAAAGACTTTAGCAAGCATCTATTGGACTATCTTCTTAGCATCTCTTTCTACGCATCTCTCTCTTACTCTTATCATCCGTTACATCTTATCGTGTGAATGAGATAGAAGCATATAAAAAATATACTTCTCAATGCAAGCATTCAATACCTAAGAGCATGCTCGATAGCATGAATATCACCTATTTAGTGATTCTTACCCTTTCGCTGAACAGTTATCCCTGCAGCAGACATACGAGTTAGAAATATTTGCATATATATATGAATAAGGTTCTATTTTCCTGTCCGTCTCTGCATCAAACAGTTAGGTATGAAAGAAGGCTGAATCCTAGTATGTGACCTAACTATATGATGCTCCATGAGTCTCCTTCCTTATGATTAGTAGCAGTGTTATTACGGCCCAGTACTACACCAATATACTCATTCAATATACTAGCTGCTTTGACTCATGAACCAGCTATCTAATAAACATGAATACCCCCTGATCGCGAGGACTCCTTTGCCTATGGTATTCCTCTGATCCCCCCAGGGCGAACTGTCCCTAGTGCCCCAGAAAACTGTTCGTGGGATTTTCTTTGTGCACAAGTTGTCTAAATACCAATGCATGAATTAACTCTATCAAATAAACTCTATATGGATGCAGTAGTTCAATAACAAGCATATATTCAATCTCTTCTCTCTCTCTCTGTCTCTATCTCTGTCTTTGTGCGGACATGCCGCCATCTCAATCTCTATACGAACTGGTTGCCATCTCTCTATTACAGTTTAAGCATTTCGATAACTTCTATAGAAACATGTAATAATCTCTATTTAAGCAAGCAAGCATATAAACAGTTCTCTATCCCTTTAACTAAGCATGAAGTTCTATTCTTTATTTAGCATATACGAAGGAAACATATGAACTTCTTTTACTCTTGTTTATTAGCATGGCACCGGTTCGATCGATAGCGGTGTCCGTATAACTAAGCATGCAATATCTTATTCTTTAACTTAGCATGGCAATGGTTCTATCTCTATCCCTCTTTTTAGACAAGCATAGAAGTTCTCTAGTTAAGCAAGCAGGTTCGTTTCAATGACAAGATATACGAGTTCTCTTATTAAGCATGCAGAGTTAGGTTCTATCATTCTTCTTATGAAACTATCTTCTTAAGCAAACAAGCATTTCAAAAACTCAGATTCATTATTAAGGTGTGTAAGAATCAGAGAATGAAGTTTTTGCCCACTCATCCAGATTAATCGTCTTGTGTTTCGACCAAAAACTCTCCGAGAAGACTTTCACTCGAGTCAGTAAATCGATATCTCCTGTAATAGTGCCAACGCGGAGTGGGACACTACATACTTACCCACAAGAAAGATTTTCATCCTCAAAACTTCAAGGAGAAACTTTCGTATCCAGACAGCGATAGTCCTCATCCCTCACCATCCTCAATCGAAAACTCTAGCAATCAAAAATGATTACTCAGGCAAACATAAATCTGAAGCCAAAACTCTCAAGCAATAAATCAAATCCAGACAACTTTTTGCTAGCGTCTTTGAGAATATCTATGGACTTATTGTATGGAATGCTCTACTCAATAACGATATCAATGTACAAGGAATCGTCATCTAGGAACTTGCAGCAAAAAGGGCGTAAGGCCAGAAGATGGAGTTGCTCGGATACCAATATGTCACACCCCGATCTCCTGTAGGAACCGACCGTCCCATCCAGGCGCGAATCACTACGCCAACATTCCGCGGGACAATCATTTCCATCGGGACGTGGTGCCGTGTGAGCCTGGAGTTGTGCCGCACAAGGCAACATCATTAATATTTTGCCTATCTTTGAATCGATCGAGTACGCAGCAGAGGGACAATGTTGCAAACAATAATCCATCTGAGTATATGTGGGAAATATCAAGGCACGAGGTTCTTTGAATATAATGACATTGTTCCATACATTATGTCCCTCTATACAAAAGCAGCTCAAAATAATCGATACGGCTCAAAGCATCAAAACTATATTTTCGGGTCCTGGGGATGAGGTATGGCTATCGCTTCCTTGGACGATCCAGCACCTGCGAACAAGCAAGCTATTGGTGGGTCAACACTTTGGAGAAAGCACTGGTGAGTATAAAATCAACGAACAGATGCAACATTCACTAAAACCAACACAATGTAATTATGTTATAAAATTTTACATTACTAGTGATCTTTCTAGTTTTACCTATGTTCATTACATGCAGTACAAGAACGAAGTCATATTAGTTCTTTTCGAAAATATCTTTGAAATCAGAGTTCATATTCGATATACAAGCAAGCAGGCAAGATAAGCAGTTCATATACGATATGCAAGATTCATTTACTATCTCTAATGCGTAGCGTGTCTCATGAATCGTATCATTTCTCTAAAGACTTTAGCAAGCATCTAGTGGACTATCTTCTTAACATCTCTCTCTTACTCTTATCATCTGTTACATCTTATTGTGTGAACGAGATAGAAGCATTACGAAAAATAGACTTCTCTATGCAAGCATTCAATACCAAAGAGCATCTTCGATAGCATGAATATCACTTATTCAGTGATTCTTACCCTTTCGCAGAACAGTTATCCCTGCAGCAGACATACGAGTTAGAAATATTTGCAAATATATATGAATAAGGTTCTCTTTTTCTGTCTGTCTCTGCATCAAACAGTTAGGTATGCAAGAAGGCTAAATTTTAGCATACGACCTAACTATATGATGGTCCATGAGTCACCTTTCTCATGATTAGTAGTGGTATTATCACGGCCCAATACTGCACCAATATACTCATTCAATACACTAGTTGCTTTGACTCGTGAACCAGATATCTAATAGACATGAACACCCCCTGATTGCGAGGACTTCTTTGCCTCATGTATTCCTCTGATCCCCCCAAGGTGAACGGTCCCCAGTGTCCCAAAAAATTGTTCGTAGAATTTCCCTTGTGTACAAGTTGTCTAAAAACCAATGAATGAATGCAACTTTATCAGATAAACTCTATATGGATGCAGCAGTTCAATAACAAGCATATATTCAATCTCTTCTCTCTCTGTCTCTGTACGGATATGTCACCATCTCTATCTCTATGCGAACTGGTCGATATCTCTCTAATACCGTTCAAGTATTTCGATAACTTTTTTGGAAACATGTAACAATCTCTATTTAAGCAAGCAAGCATGAAACAGTTCTCTATCTCTTTAACTAAGCATGCAGTTCTACTCTTTCTTTTAGCATATACGAAAGAAACATATGAACTTCTTTTACTTTTATTTATTACCATGGCAGTGGTTCGATCGATAGCGGTATCCATGTAACTAAGCATGCAACATCTTATTCTTTAACTTAGAATGGCAATGGTTCTATCTCTATCCCTCTTTTTAGACAAGCATAGAAGTTCTCTAGTTAAGCAAGCAATTTTATTTCAATGACAAGATATACGAGTTCTCTTATTAAGCATCCAGAGTCAAGTTCTATCATTCTTCTTATGAAACTATCTTCTTAAGTAAACAAGCATTTCAAAAACTCATATTTATTATTAAGGCGTACAAGAATCAGAGAATGAAGTTTCTGCCCACTCACCCAGATCAATCGTCTTGTGTTTTAACCAAAAATTCTCCGAGAAGACTTTCACTCGAGTCAGCAAACCGATATCTCTTGTACATAGTGCCAATACGGAACGGGGCACTACACTTTCTTAGGCACATCATCCTGCAAAGGATCACTAGGAGATAAATTAATAATATAAGCAGCGGTGTAAAGTGACTCACCCCAATAGCTGCCCGACATGTTTGCTTCTGACAGCAAATACGACACCCTCTCCATCAGCGTCTTGTTTATGTTCTCCACTACACCGTTGAGCTGAGGTATCTTTGGCAGAGTCTTCTAGTTTGTATCCCCTTGCACTCTGCATCATGCATCAAAGGGACCAATATATTCGTCGCCATTGTCCGACCGAACACATAACAACTTTTTGCCTGTCTTATTTTCAACGGAGGCCTGAAACTCCTAGAAAGTGGACAACACTTGATCCTTGGTATTTAAGGCATATATATATATATACCTAATTAGAACAATCATCAATAAACGTTACAAAATAAGAAGAACCACCAATAGATTTTACCTTCATAGGACCGCAAACATCCGAGTGAATCAACTCGAGCAACGTCGGCTTCCTTGAACTTGGGTGACTTTGGAAAGACATTCTATTTTGCTTCCCAGCTAAACAGTGCATTCACCTATCCAATTTTATATATTTTAGCCCTGGAATTACCTTTCTGTTCACCAAGTAGCTCATCCCCTTCTTGATGATATGGTTGAACCGCCTTTGCCATAACTCGTTAGACGCATCAGTAGTTGCATTCACCTCCTATACCCCCTATATGCTCCCTTCCATATAGTAGAGTCTGAACCTCTTGCTTCCTCTGGCAATCACCATCGAACCTATGAAAATCTTTCACTGATTGTTCCCGAAGAGATTGAAGAAACCTTCATCATCCAATCTTTCAACCGACACCAGGTTGAAATGAATATCAGGGATATGACGGACATCTTTGAGAACAAGAAATGCACATGTCTTTGTCCTCAAATGCACATCTCCAATGACAATCGCCACTACAAGAAAAATAGCCTTTTTTGACGGTCAATTTCTTAACGTATGTCCAAACCCATCAAAAAAATCAGTTATCTTCACGATTTTAGACATACGTCAAGAAAATACCCATTTTTCTGTTATGTATCAAAACTTGACCATATTACTAGACAATTTTATATCAAGTGTCAAGAAAACCCATTGCATTATTTGACGGTTTGCTAATAACCGTCAAGTAATGCATGTGCAAAAAAATTCCTGCGCACATTTTAGATGCCATTTTCATAATTTTTTCAAAAAAAAAATCCTTGACGGTTTTAAAATAATTTGGGGATCGAGGGTTTCTTATATATTTTACATCTAGTGACTTTTTTTTCCCTCGATCCCCAATCCCTAACACCACCAACCCTCCCCCTCTCGCTGAACCCCACAACCCCTCTTTGTCGTCGTCGTCATCGAGCTGCTGAGGGGGCACCTGGCTCGGTTCGTCGTCGCACCGGACTTTGATGTGGATGACGTCGAGAACTTCGTGCCTTCTTCGCATGACCCATAGTAGAAGCCCCTCCATCGGAGACCGAACACCTCCAGAGAGACCATATGCTACGGACGCCTAGCGAATAACCCCTTTTGGATTAGCTCGCTGAAGACCGGCACGTATACCTGTGCAAGACAGACGCTGCCGCTTATCGAGCACAGCTCGTTCCTCCACCAATCTGTAGCCTCTAAGGTCAAAGCCGAGCTCCTCGCCCCACTCCACCGTAAGCCAACACAGCCATATGGACGACCATGACTCCTCCGCCTCTATCTCCATCCGATGCTGCGCCCACCAGTTTCTCCATCGTATACCGCCTCCAGAGTCATCCGCCTCCGCCGCAGCCATGCCGACGACAAGGTCGGCAAGGCCCAGATTTGAGATCGTCAGCTAGAAGAGGTCCGATCTCTTCTCCTCCTCTTCTTCTTCTAGATTTCTTTTTTTATGTATGGCACAACAAGATGCTGTCACGATGACAAAGGGCATACAACTTGATGTTGAAGTGTCCTGGTTATGCTTTATTTAGGGTTTCGAGGGTGTTTGAATTTGTTTCAGATTGAGGTATAACGATTAGGAGGGGTTTCATATGGTGTTTCTCCGTAAGCTCGACTGGGCTAGTTGAGGACGAGTTCTAGCTCCTTCAAAATCCAGTAAGTAGATTCGTTCTTCTTTATGGTGAATTCCTGATTCCATCTTTCATTTCCTGATCATTAAAAAATGAGTAAGTTCTTCAAAGATTTTTTCTCAGTTATGATTCTCACCAGTTTGATATAATGTCTCATAGGAAGATGTTTAGTTCCAATTCGTCGAACTTCAATCCAGGAGCTCGAGAAGTCTTTACTCTTGTGTCTGTGGATCGATTTGCTCAGGTTACTACTCGTTCAGTGAGCTACATTCAGACGCTTCAATTCTTGGTATGAACCTGGTCTTTTCCCTCTTTTATGGAGTTCAATTTGAGCGATATGACTTGTACTTCTAAGGTCCTAGCCCACAAAAAAGTTTATCTGTTCCGAAGGGTCCTAGCCCACAAGTATCTACTTACCACTGGTGTATTATTTTCAAAGGGAGCAGCATAAGCTAATACGAACGGATGGACAATAATTCAATCAGAAGTACGAAAACTAACCATTAACATAACTCCTTTTTATTCTGATTATGCATGTAGTATGTCGCCAGGCGGACTAAAAATAAAAATTCATACAATTAGATATATTTTCATAATGTTTTACTTAGATGTTTATTTGTCCTATCTTTGTAGATCAGGAATCTCACTACTAAATTTTGTCCAATTAGCGACGTCCTTAGTGACGTCAGAGTAAAACGTCGCCAATTCCTAAGAATTTAGTGACTCCATTTAAAAAAGTCACAAAACGTCGTTAGTGGCGACATTCAGCGTCATCCAGTGACTATTATTATTATTATGGAAATAAACGTCGGTAATAGTCGCTGAACGTCGCTAATGTTTTAATTACAGCGACATATTTAGCGACATTGTAACAATTATGTCGCAAGATCTTGACGGTTCTGATGGTTAATGACTTCTTTCAATTTTTTTCCCAGCAAAGTACGTACTTTTTCAACTCTAAGGAGCATACAAGAAAAGTTATTCGACAATGGCTAGTTCAAAGAATCTGCAACCTTCATTTCACGGTGATGGTCAAAGAATGTATCCTCTGAACATATACACATGCATGTGTACACATACATAGACACACAAATATTATTTAATCCTTTTTATTACTTGTATATTTCATTTGGAACAAGCTAGTATATATATATATATATATATATATATATATATATATATATATATATATCGAGCACTTTAGTATGTAACCTAACAATGTTGACTGTGCATTACTTAGCACTACATAGTGGAATGGAAATATGTCATATTGAGATCTTTTAACTTGTTCATTTACCTAACTCATATTATGGTAAATTTTATACAGGGGACTCTATTTTACAGGTAAGTACTCATTTCATATTGCTTTGCTGCTTGTGGTATAATGCTTGTCTTATGTTTTATCGGCATTATTTGTTAAAGATGTTGCTTGCAACACCCTGTTATTTTGTGAAATTAGAGTTATTCAACTTGGTTAAGCCTGTTTTCCGTATTTTAGAATATCCCTTCATGTAGAATAAATACTAGGATTGAGCCAGATATAATTCTACTTATCCCTAGATAGGAGTTAGTGACATATCATAGTTCGAACTCTTCTTCTATGAGTTGTTTCACTACTAGAATAAACGGGATTAGTGACATTTTTTAGCGACGTCAATGGAAAACGTCGCTAATATAATATAAATTACTGACTCCATATAAAAATGTCGCTAGACGTCGCTAATTGGCGACATTGAGCGACGTTTAACGACTTTATTTAGTTTTTAAAAGATTAGTCGTTATAAGTTCAATTAAGGTCGCTAAACGTTGCTAATATATTTTATTTAGCGATGTTTAGCGATGTATTTAGCAACGTATATATTTTAGACATTTAGCGACGTCATTAGCGACGTTATAGACGTCGCTAACTTAGCGACGTCATTATTGGCATCGCTAAAATGTCGCTAAATTTGTTTCATTTAGGGATGATTCCCCCATTTCCTTCGATCTCTCCCTCTCCTTCTCCCAAATTTGAAACCCACCCTCCGGCTCCTTCTTCCTTCGGCTCCCTTCCTCCCTCTGGCGACCCCCCTCCGGCCGCGTCCTCCCCCTCCGGCTCCCCTCCTCCCTCCGGCGTCCCCTCCTCCCTCCCGGCGACCCCCCTCCGGCCGCGTCCTCCCACCTCCGCCGTCAGCTCCCCCTTCCTCCGGCTCCCATTCTCCCTCCGGCGTCCTTCCTCCAGCTCCCCTCCTCGGTGAGCTCCTTTCTTTGCCTCCTTTCTCTGTCTCTCTTTCTCTCTAATACGACACGACCCGACACAACACAACACGACACGATATGACACATACTAACCCTAACCCTAACTCGAACACACACACAAACACGCACGCGGACACACACTAACCCTAACCCTAACCCTAACCCTGTTTGTTGTGCATTGCTGCTGCAGTTGCTCTTCTTGCTGCTGTAGTTGCTCCCCTTGCTGCTGCTGTGCATCCCCTTGTTGCTGCTGCTCTTCACTGTAGTGCACAAGAGTGCACTGCGACTCCCTCTTGGCCTGCACAACACTCCCACATCTCACACTCAAATCCTGGCATGCCCAACACTCCAATACTGCAGTGCACAACCTGTGCATACTATGCAATTACACATGGGGAAGATATCATAGGTGATGTAGGAAAACTAGGGTTTGGTGCAGTGACATTTGGATTCAGCACGAGTTGCTTGAAATCCTGGAGTTGTTCTCTGGTTATTAGGAAATTGGTAATATGTTGCAGTTTGGCAAGGGTTTTGATGAAAAATTATTGTAATGGGATTGTTTGATTTATTTGATGAATGGATTGAGCTACTCCAGTAGGAATCATACCAAATTGTGGTAGATTTTGTGCCATTCCAGCTGAATTTATACCAAATTATCGTATATTTGGTATGTTTAGAGGGGATTGAGGTGTTGCCATGGATGGAGCATATGGTGGAAACTCAAACGCTCTTCTTAACATAGCCAATTCCTCTAACAACCTATCAAATTTTTATGGTTCAAGTGATGAATTGTACCTTCCAAAGCAAGTATCCTCCCATTTGCATCAGGTAGGTATTGATTCTTTGGAGAGATCCAGCTCTGGAGCCATGGCTGCTCGAGTCATGCTCTCTACTAGCTTCAAGAGCATGATCCAAAGGCTCTGATACCAATTGATACCAAATTGATGGGTCCTCTTCCCATTTGGTCAGAAATTGGAGGAGAACAATCACACTTAGCCAAAAACTGAATAAATTATAAAGAAACAAAGAACTAAATTAGGAAAGAACTAGGGTTTTTATTCAAACTATATGTACACACACACACACACATAGGGCATTGTGTATCAAATTAGAGCAGTTCTTACCTTCCTCCAGAGAATCACACTATATGTAATAATTTATAGGATACATACTATCATTTTTGCAGAAGTATCTAGAAATGGATATAAATTACTATATGCGTCATCGTTCGTGGATGTACAACTGTCATCCTGATAACATGTGCGATGTGCGGGATGAATTCATTGAGGGTGTACAACAGTTACTGCAGTTCGCCAAGGCGTTCCCTCAGTACATGAATGGTACCAAAATTAAGTATCCGTGTGTGAGATATAGTAACTTGAAATATCATCCAGAAGTGAAAGTCACATATCATTTGTACTCGAAGGACTTCACGCCGAATTGCTATCAGTGGACCGCGCACGGAGAACTTATGTCTCTAGCATCGGAGTCGGAGCCTTATGTGGAGCCATATATGGATGTCCACGACCATGGTGCTTACGACGACGGGTGGGTGAACTCGGTTTTTAATGCGACGGGGCCTAGTTTCAATCCGGACAATTATGATGTAGCTGAGGAGGCACCGAATGGCGATGCTATAAAGTTTATGGAGTTGCTGGAGATTACAAGGATTCTACTATATCCTGGTTGTGAGGATCATTAACCGTTGGTGGTGGTTCTAAGATTATTGAGCATCAAGTCCAATTTTAATATGTCGCAAGAATGCTATAATCGACTGATCGATTTGATTATAGAGATCTTACCCGAGGGTGCAAAGTTTCCTAAACACTTCTATCGATCTAAGAGGATGGTGATATCACTCTGGATGGGATACGAGAAAATGGATGCATATCGCAACGGGTGTATATTATACTACAAAGACGACAAGGATGAAGATGCGTGCAGATTCTGTAGTGCTGATCGCTACAATAGAGACATATGAGCATGTAGAGGAGGTCGTGCCGACATTGTCCCAACATCAACAAGATCCTCCATGCGCACCTCCGGAGGAGACGAGGACAGAGATTTGGGCCGACGGTACAAAGTAAGTCAATTAGATGGTTTAGCATCATATATATCGTGTATTTCTTTATTCATCATATATTAACTTTTTTGATCTAAATAATTATCTATGTATAGATATCGTTCATCGTCGGTTTAGAGACGCCTGGGCCTATTTCTGGAACAACTATGGTGGCCTTTGGATCAACTACTCTGAAGCTCCAGAGGAGAGGAAGGCGTTCTGGTTTGTGCACTTCAAGGTAAAAGTATATTATATAAATCCTCTAATTTATGTATATTATATAACTTATCCGTGATGCTCACTTACTAAATTATTTATTGTAGCAAACGTATTTCTATCCTCCGCACCGGGCCGAGTTGATCGAGCGGATGTTTTCTGCCGTTGCCGCCAAGCTTATCCGTGATACTCTAGATGACCAGAAGGCTCATGATCGTGCTGGAAAACCGATCTAAGGTTGGATCACGCCTGAGCAGTAGACTGTGATGGGCTAGATTCGATGATCCGAGCTACAAGGAAAGGTCTGAGAAGGCCAAGGCGGCTAGGCAGAATGCTGCAAAGTGGTGTGGTGGCTCGATTCCGATGACGGAAAATTTCCATCGTTTGGTATATTTTTTATTTAAGATATATTATTTTAATGTAAGTACGATAAAATGTTCGTAGGAAAAAATGTTTAATTTTAGTACTAAATAATATTTTTTTAACAGGTACAGAGGGGTGAGGATGCAAACATGGTGACCATCTTCTTGGCCACCCATCGCAAGGACGAAAATCTCATTGATTAGAGAGTCTCGCAGACCTATGTAAGTATTACTTTACTTTGTGTTAATTTTAATATAACTTAGGCAATTATCGAGTATCCAAACTTTTCTAGGCCGAGTATCTTAGGCTGCGTGAGCGGGCGACTGCTAGTGCAACTACAGCTGGAGAGGCTGGTACTTTCTTGCAGCCCGCTCCAGTTCCGTTGGCGGACGACCTGTGGGTAACCACCGTTGGTGGTCTCCAGAGGGGTACGTACTATGGTACGGGATCCTATGGCGCCCTGGTTGCGACGCAGTCATCTAGGGCCTCCCCGATAAGTGCGTATTTCCCACAGCCCTCGCAGTCTTCGGCCAGAGTCCAGGAGGCCGTTGACCACCAGATTGCGTCTCTCCGTGATGAGTTGCTGTGAAGGATGGAGGAGCATCCCTGGTCCCAGTCGCAGGCGGACGATCCGACGTTTATCGCACGATCCGATATGCTCGACCGCAGCATCATGGAGCTCCAGGATTTGACAAATGATCTTAGAGCCTCGACAGAGCGCAGCGTGACGGAGCTGTAGGCATCACAGCTATCCATGGGCGAGAGGCTGACGATGATGTAGGATTCAATGGTTTATAGCACTACGAGACTGTTATCTACCATGGATTCTTACAACTAGCGACTCGCAGAGTTGGAGCGGATACGTCCTTCTGGTGCGCCTACATCGACATAGACTCCACCGACGTCACTGCCTTCTCCATCGACATCGGTGTCAATTTTACGGGAGCAGTATTATCTGTTCTTATCCTTCATGCGCGCCGGTGGTCATTCTCCTGCAGATCCGCAGTAGTATATATATTTGCTAGATATTTGTATTCTTTGTATTATTTAGGATGAGACTCATTGTATGGATATATATTTGTTGTATTCATTACGACGATATTTACTGGATATTTTATTTTCTTCAAATTTTATTATACTATTCATATTAAATATATGTTAATTTATCAGTGTTGAGTGTTCAATCCAAGGGGGTCGGCAAACCCAGAAAATTTAACGGAGGGTTGCTCTGGGTCTATTTGTATAGATTATGAATTAATAAACTGCAGGAATAATATTTTGGAAACAATTCAATATTCAATTTTTTTATTTTTTTACTGTACATTTAGCGACATTTTTAGCGACGTTTAGCGACGTTACTACACATTGCTAAATACGTCGCTAATGACATCGCTAAAAATGTCGCTAAATACGTCGCTAATGATGTTACTATACGTCGCTAATGACGTCGCTAAAAATGTCGCTAAAAATGTCGCTGTACATCGCAACTTGCTGACATGCAGTATTGTCGGGTCATTAAAGAAGTCGCTGTAACGTCGCTATATAAGTCACTAATTAGCGACGTTAAGCGACAGATGAGCACGTCGCTAAACGTCGCTAATCTAGCGACACATTTACGTCGCTAAAAGATGTCGGTATAGCGACGTTTAGCGACATTTTTCCTTTCAGCGACTAGCTGAAAGGCGACTTCTATAAAACGTCGCTAATTACATCGCTAAAAGTAATTAGCGATGTTTATTGGTCATTTAGCGACGTTTCTTTATAGAATTTGTTATGCTTTCTTAAACCATTGGTAATTTCTTATATTAAAATTTGTTAGGTTTTTTTATTATCCTTTTATAGTAAGAAATAAAGAAATAGAAATCAATGGAATGGTAATATTAGATTCTTTTTTAACACAATCTTGTTTTGCATCTTCTCTTCCAATATCAACATAAAATAGGACTTTTGATACCATCGTGTTCGAAAACATGCCCTGATAATTTTAATGTGACTATGAGTTTAATACATCAAGATACAAGAAGTTTGAAATGTCTGGACAACCTCACCAACAGGTTAAAGTAACTAAAATAAGGAGCTTGATGTTATGCTTTGTTAATGAGAAGATAACCTAACTTCTTCAATGGCTCAATCCTGTGAATTTTTTTCTATTCTTTTATTATGTTATAGCATATTTATGACTTTTGACATATTTGACTTAGTTCTTTTCTAACTATATTTGGACTCTTATCCAACTGCTAGTTAGGCTCTTGCCTAGTCTCTACGTTAGTAGAAATTAAATAAGATTCTGCTGCTCACCAATTCTATGGAAAGATAACTCTGTCGATATTCTTACTAATGATGTTGGGGTTGTAGTAGTTTCTGATAACGATGGAGAACAACAAGTATTTAATTTCTACGTAAGTTTTCTAAACTTTTCTTCATTTTCTTTCTTCTCTAGCATGCTTTCTTGAAACTTATATATTTGTGGGATCTACTTATGTAAATTTAGGTGGGTGATGGCATAGGAAGAAAAAAATACGATAACATTTAGGAATTGTAGGTAGTATCTAACTAAAAGTTGGAGCTAAACTGAAACTGAGTTAGAAAATCATAAGGGGGATGTTATTATGTCATAATCATCTTGTATAGATATGTTTGTTCTAATCGAAACTCCTGCCTCAAAAAATGTGTCATCTGTGGATCTCAAATCCAAAGTCTGATGGCTTCACTGATGGATTGAATACTTTGTGTCCAATTGTCTTCTTAACAATCTGACACCAACCTTTGGTGAATTAGTATTTACAAGATCAATGCCTTAATTGCAGATTTACCATATAGGCCTGTAAGGAGTTCTTCAAATTTCCTGTTAGCACAATTTTAATTCATGGAACTAACAAATAACCCTCTAAATATTTTATAGACAAAGTGTAAAAATAGATATAGTTTTACATTCCTAGACATTTTTATTTCTGTTGCAAAACATAAGTAAAATCCCAATTAAAGCACAGGCTGCATACTCGAGGAGCATATAAGTCTTTTAGTATAATGTATCACAACATATGTGCCTAAGCATATCTTCGTTACTACTTCCTGCTATAACAGGGGCAACAACTAGACGCCAAAGAGTATTAATGTGCTAGTTTGTATTCCTTTGTCACTAGCTTCTGTCCAGAGTCTAGTATTTAATGTCAAAGTTTATTTTGAAGGGCATTATTTTTCACTCCAATGCATATTGTCTGTATCAAGTTGTCCATATATAGCACTATGTGGTTTATTCTTAAATGGTTAAATTTTGTAGGGGTAACCCAATTGCATATGATCGCTTATCAATATAAAATCAGACTTGTTAATGGTGACTTCTTAAGGGTTTGTGCATATCTCACTACTTTCTCCATTTTCTAAATTAAGCAAGTAGCTAGGGTCAAGCATTGGGCTTCTATGGTGAATTACAATTTCAAGGATAAACACAAAAAGTAGGACACTAGTCGTTGTAATATACTGAGTTGTAATGTTCATTATTTTACAAACAAAGCTGAAAACAGAACGTAATCAAACTGATGCCTAATAAAAATATTATACCAAGCAAATAATTGGAAAGAATAGAGTTTGATAGGATAGAAGTATTCCATGACTGAACTGAAGTCTAATTAAATTAGTAATTCCTTCTTCTTACTCCATTTAATGTGTTCTCCGTGCAGCAAAATTTTTATTAGTGTAAGTATTATCCTTGCAAAGGCAGTGATAACAGTCATATTAGATTATATGTTTACTGTCAATATGTTAATAAATTAATGAGTATAAGGTGACAAAGGGATGTAGAAAGTGTTTATTCTTAAATAAATTGGGTGTGAACAATAAGTCAAGAATCATATTTTGCTGCAAAGGGGAACAAGTATAACTTGAGGTAATGGTTTCTCATTTTCTTGACGTTTGCCAATCTTGTTCACCTTAATAAAATTATGTTGTTCTTCTGATTTAAAATAGTAACTTGAAGAAACTTATATGTTGGAATAATATGACTCTTTACAATTTGCATAACCCTTAATCCTCATCACAAGTTTTGTTGCAATGACAGAAACTTTAACACTCTAACATTCACATAGTAATTTTATGGCCTATAACTATTTCCATATATGCAAACCTGATGGGATAATCGTAAATGTTATTTAATTAACGGGTATATCGATAAAACATAATCAATAAAAAATAACCCCTATTCAATAACATCCATTTACGAAGTATTATACAGTAAAGTACCAAAGGGATCCTTTGCCGAAATAATTAATTAAATTTTTTTTTTACCGTGTCAAGGCTCGAATCCTACCGGTCTGACCATATGTCCGCTGCTACCACTGAGCTATAAGCACTAGATGATCTAATTAGTTGTTGTTTGGCTTACATAATTAGTTGCAATCATTTTTCTTACCAAATACAAACTCAGAATTGTAATGTAGTTTATTATTTATAATTTTGGCTCCCTTTATAACTATTTGAATGGTTTAGCTTCTTTGATTGTTAAAGTACATACCTTGCCAATCTTTTATATTTTCTAAAAGTCTCACATTCAAATTTTTTCTTAGACAATCATGCTTTTAATTGAACCAGTCATTGTGGAGGGAATATTCGAGGATGGGTCTATAGTGCTTGCTCAAAGGTCTGTATCTTGCTTGTGTATTATCTCATAATGTAAATTACTGCAGGCATTAATTTATCTAAATAGGAATTTGGAGTTTTGATGTGGTTCTACACTTTCCTTATTGTGAGTTGATGGTGTGATGCTTTTATTAAATATAGGTTGGATTCGCAGTATCCAGTATGTAACATGTTCAAGCTTTTCATATGTGAGGTTTGTCAACTTGAGATGAAACCAGGAGAGGGTATCTCTATACATGTAGGTTCGTCTCAACCTGGAAAACTTTGCCCCTAGGATAGTCCTCTCCTTTGCTCAAGTTGCATTGCCAAGAAAGAAGCCATGGAAGGCAAAAGGTCTTCGAGAGGGATTTTCACTATCTCAGTTGTGGACACATCAAACTCTCTATAAGCCTAAGAGTAAAAGATGCGAATTACTTTTTCTTCTTATTTTAATTTTATCCAGCTTCCTCTAGAAACAGTTCTACAAGTTAATAGTGAAATTTTATTTTGTATTTATTAGTAGTCTTGCCTTCCAGATGTTGTTCATAATAGTTCAGTTGAGTTACTATACTCTCCTTGTTTTTTCCAGGATCTCATTTTCTGGTTCATTGTTCAATAAACTCATTAACACTAGTAACTTGTGCTCATGTTCGCTCAGGAACTATACATGTGCTTCCAAATGAAGGCTGTTGTGATGTGATGCGTTTCAGATTTAGATATTTTGTTATATAGTTTGACAATGTGCTATGTATTTTAGTTTACTTGTATATATAGGTTTTGGATGTTTAAGAAATTGTACGAAAACTACATATTTGATCTATTTGGATATTTGGTTGGATGTTTAAAGTGTACACACACGTATTTACTAATATAAAAATTATGTTTATTATTGTTCTTTGATGTTTGTGATATTTTGGTTTATGTTGATATTATGTGTTGGTAAACGCGACAAAAGGAAGCATAAAATATATAATTATAAACAAAATTTAACTTCTCTTGACAATTTTTAAACATCAAGAAATATTTTTCTTGACAGTTTTTCTCGGTCAAGAAAGGGTTTTGTTGACGGTCATTACCCATCATCTAGGCCACAGTCAAAAAAAAGTTTTCATTTATCTTGACAATTTTTGATATATTTTCTTGACGGTTTAAAACCGTCAAGACATGCTTGTTACTTGACGGTTTAAAACCTTCAAGAAAACTAAAATAGAAACCGTCAAAAAAAAAAAAAACAGAAACTACCAAAAAAAGTGGTGACTTTTTTTGACTGTGGCCTAGATGACGGATCCAAAACCATCAAGAAAACCCTTTCTTGGCGGGGAAAAACCTTCGAGAAAAGCCATTTTTCTTGTAGTGCACCTTTGACACATCTCCATTGTCCATCTTCAACATTCCATAGTTGCTTGTCGTGTAAGTAGCAAATAGTGCCATGTTGTGAGATAAGTGCGCTGAAGCACTTGAGTCTACCAGTTAAGAATTGTCATCGCAGACGAGGTTCATAACTACCTCATCACCTACAATGATCAGATCGCCTCCATGTGTCGAGGCCGCCGCTGTAGTGTTCTCACCCTGCTTCCCCTTGCCGCCCTTCTTCTCTCTTCCAAGTGAAAAAGTTTCGCTTGATGTGACCCTTCTTTCCACAATGATAACACTCCTAGTCCTCGTACCGACCATTGGACCTTCTCCTGCTTTTGTCTCTGCCACCGCCTGGACCCCTTCTTTTATCCCTTACGTGGCTCTCTGAAACAAGCGCCACTAAGTGGGTTGGATTAAATGTCCTGAGAACGTCTTCGCATCTCTTCATTCAGTACCCCACTCTTGGAAAGCTCCAAACTAACCACGCCATCCAGAGCAGAAGCGATCATAGACACTCGTACGGTCTCCCATAAGTATGGCAATGTACACAGCAGCCATAGTCCATGAACCTCGTCGTCGAACTTGACTCACATCGAGGATAGCTGGTCAACCACGCCTTGGAACTCACTCAAATAATCCGTAATGGATGTGCCATCTTTTTACCGTTGACCCATTATCATCCAGATCAGGAATCATTTATTTACCTCAGTCTTTTTCACATACAAAGATTTTGGCTTATCCCACAATGTCCTCACATGCTCAATTCTGGCAATGTGATTGTACATGTTCTAGTCAACGAACTGCCTGATGTACCAACACACTTGTATATGCTCGAACTTCCAGTCCTCTCCGAATTTGTCACAAGGCCTCTCGGAAGCAAATACTGGAAGATGTAGCTTCTTGACAAATAGCATATCCTTCATCTTGCTCCTCCAGTAACGATAGTTGGTACCGTTCATGTTGACCATGTGCACCGGCTTTGCGTCAATCTCTCCTCCCTGGTTTTCTTTTCAACTCCTAATACTCTTATGAAATTCCAGAACGCGGCTCTGATACCACACTATTGGGAACGAAATACAAAAATCGTTCCCCAAACCAAAGAGTACCAACGATAGAACCTAGCAAAACGCACAAACCAAAAAATATCAAACACAAATCGCAGACACAGAGATTTTTACATGAAAAATTCAGATAAAAAAAAATTACGGGACGATCGGAGTCCAACCCTGAAGAACCTTCACTAATGGAATAAAGAGAATACACCCTCTACAAGCTCCTCACAGATCCAACACGGATCACCGCAACTCTTTGAAATAGAAAATATATTACAACCACGAAGAAAAAAGACGATGAAAAATATCCCAAATTGATATTCTTCTTCGAAACGACCTCCAATCTTTCTTTCTCCTCTCCAAAGTTGCAATGACACTCTTGCCACCTTTTTTCTCTTATTTTATCTTCTTATTGTTATATATTGTATGAGCCTTTATATAAACCCTTGCATGAATTAGATTTTCCATATGAAAATCTATATATGGAAGCCAAAAATATTTATGTAAATCCAATTACATTCAATCATATATTTAATGAAAATCAAATCATAAATAAGCTTACCATAAATTGAAAATCCAATTATATGGAAAGTTAATATATGAAAGATCAAATCATAAATATATAATTAAAGTCAAAGATGGAAATCCAATATAATATTTGCTTACCATAAATGTTCCAATACACGGCGCTCGATGCACTTTTCGAACTTTTTCGACACACGAATGACGTTCGTCGCACTCCGGGGTATCCTCCACATAGATTGGGAACCCTACCCACTCAAACAATGTCAGCTGCCACATAATGGGAAATGATATCATCCATTTTTTTTGGGGAGACAAATAGCATGATTGTATTCAAAGTTGGTGTTAATAGTAATTACCTTCCCAATTTTAATTAAAGTTCGTGCTCTTTAATCTTTAGTCTCATGTTGGAAAGATAGTTATTCTAACATGGATAACTTACAATATATTGGCTTTAAACTTAAAATTTTAGGTGATACCATCTTACAGTGTATGACATCCAATATTGCAACTGACATGATAAATTTGAACAAAAAAATTAATCACTCAAATTTTTTTTAAAGTTAGTATTAGTTTTAATGTTTAAACTTGTGTCAACTGTAATGTCAGATATCACATAATAAGATATAATATTATTCAAAAAAAAATTGGATGGTGAATAGCAATTTTTTTTTTTTTTGTTTTAACTATATATTGACTTTAAGCCTAATGTGCCTAATGGAAACCCACGTGCTATTTGGGATTTCTAGTCTATAATATTCTAATTGTTGGTGCCTTAAATAATGATTACTGAACCATTAGAAAGCTTATATATTTTTTGTACTCTAGTGGAGCTCGCATTTCCACACGAGTGACAATTCAAGTTCCAGATTCATTCATTATGAGCAGCGCAATCCACACTGACTAAGCTTTTAATTCACAAAGTAGAGTAATTGAAAAGGTGGGTTCCTTTTCTATATAATTATAATAATGTTTACTATCAAATGCTTACAACACTCTATGCTATACGTCAATGTTAAAAAAATTGTGTAAATTATTATTGAAGTGTTTCATTGATATTATCATACAATGACACACTCCAAATAACACACAAAATTCATACTCCAAATTAACCTATTCTTTTTTCTCTCTAATTTTTATTTGCATATTTTTTTATTGGTGGGTCCAGTTCACTATTCATTTGGTATGACACGTTTGAAATTTAGAGAGTCTCTTGACTGCTGGTAAATTTCAATTGTCGACAAGGGCTCACTACTTCTCTGAAGTACTACAAAATTTGACTAAAACAAAAATAAAACACTTGAAACCACTCCCACTGTGGATGCTCGGAGACTATAAATCTTTAGCCAAGTCATAGGATAATTTTGTTTTCACTCAATTGATAATGATAAATTACACAAAATAAGAAGACGGATCATGCTTATATGATTTTAATGAAAGGAATCACTATCGCGACCCATATGGTACACAGAGCTTATATAAGAACATCGACAGTGGGAAGGTTCCATATTATACTTCAAATTTTTAAAAATTATAAAAATTATTATTTTTGGAGTATTTTTCTTGATATTGACGTACAATGATATATATTTCAGATAATACACCAAATATATACTACAATTTAAATGCTCTTTTTCTTTGCTTATGGGTCCAATTGGCTTAATAACAATTTTCAAATGTGAGCAAGTCTACTGTAACTCTCAAGTACTACAAATTTTAACTAAAATTAAAATATAGTACTTAAAATTAAATTAGTCTCACTGTGAATGCTCTAATCTGCCACAAGCTAAAGCCAAAAAAAAACCATCATGTGACATATTCTCACACCAAAGGCTCTTTTGTTGCAAAGACTTAACTTTTCTGATACATCAGCATTAGATGCCAAAAGCGACAGGAAGACACAGACACACAAAACGAGTCCACCACCCAGCTCTTATGTGTAGGCTCTTTTAAGTAACAGAGAACACACATATCCTTCCTTTTTTGCATTCTCCTTTGCTAAGTTTAATAATCCTCCCCATTTCAGATTCATAAGCTATCATGAAGTGTTGCTTTCAGTGCAACTCAATAAAACTTTTGTTTTGTCAAGTTCCCCCAATCCTCTTCTCCTTTTGTCATTTTCTACTGGTACCAACTTTCTTCATGGTCCCTCCACACAATATATATATATATATATATATATATATATATATATATATATATTTGAACTATGCTATGACTAAAAGTAAATGCAGATAATTCTCTTACAACTGTCACGTGGCGACCATGTGATGGTCGTCCATTGGAGAAGGAAAGCAAAGATGAGACCGGGTGGCTGTTCGGATGGTCGCCACGTGGTTGCACGTGGCGGTCGTTCATTGCGAAAGAGGTGAGACCTGGAGTGGGCCACATAGCAAGGGAATGAGAGGGTTGTAAGAAGATTGTAAGCATTTGATAGTAAACTTAGCATTATATATATATATATATATATATATATATATATATATATATATATTAACAATAATACTATGTTTACAACCAAAGTTTTACAATCTTCTTACAGCCTTTCTCAACATCCTTACATATGGGTCTCATCCGACCCCACCTCTCCTTTACCCCCTCCTCCGCTATATGGGTCCCATCCGGCCCCACCTCTTCCCCCATTTTCTAATGGAAGTCGGCCATGTGGCACCACTGGAAAGGTTGTAAAATAATTGTAAACATTTGGTTGTAACTGTAGCATTTTTCATATATTAATTTTAGGAAATTTTTGACTTTAGTTTCAATTAATAATATAGTTTTAGACCTACATCCCACACTTTTTTTATTTATTAGACTTACATTTTATTTTTTGTCATAAAAAATATTTGACGACAATTTTTCGTGACAAAATAAATATTTTTCGTGACAAAAAATGAAATATAAGTCTTATAAAAAAAAAAATTAGAATGTAAGTCTAAATTCGTCTATTAATTTTCTGATGTTCTTGTTTCAAGATAATACAGTTCACAACATACAGATTTCTCAATACCAGACAAGACGAGTTAACTACGTACCATGAAATACATTTTGCCAAACCTTAAACCTACATATTTTTCTTCCCTAGAAGCATGAGAAAATTTCACTACGTACTCATCCATTGATGCTGCTCTCCTGTGTTATAGTACCATCACACGTACAGGAGAGCAGCATCAACGGATGAATACTAAAAGCCTTTACAAGTTTTATCCATGTCATGATGCTAAGTCTTTGCATTCCGCACCAAGCAAAGATCTATATATCTTGAAGAGAAAAATGTAGATTCCATATCCTTAATTATCAGAGTTAGGACCACATGCATGTAGTGTCAATAACTCGATCCATGCATATTGATGGTAAAGTAGTAAGTACATTTCACCATATAAATTAATATGGTGAAATTAATATCTATCTCTTCTCTTCTCTTCTCTTGTATATATACTTTTATAATAGATCAGGAAGCAAGTCCTAGCTAGTTTGGGATCGATGAACGTGTGGTGTGGTCCAAAAGCTTAAATACTAATTACTTGCAGTGCATGCATTAAGTACATTTCACCATATAATATCCACCCAGATGACGTCAGAGATCTAGAGCGTCATATGTGGCCGACTCAGCATGAGAAAGTGACCCCTTCGCCTCTCCCATGTGAGTCTCATGTTAATTGAACTCCAGCTGCTCAAAAGCTGAAGGGAAAATAAAAGCTTTCATCTGAAACCACAGAGTACTCACTCATGCACGCACGGAATAATTGCGTGTGTGTATTTGTTCATAGTAGAGCATGCAGCAGCTTTTCTTCTCAAAAGTGAGTGTCGTCTTCCTACGCACAAACTATTATTATTTTTATCTTTGGACTAGTAAAAGATAGTCCCACATCGATTATAGCACAAAGTGGATATCTCAATATAATGCTTTGCTTGTGTTAAGTTATGCACATGTGGTGTGGTGAGACACATGGGTGCCATGTGGAGATGTTTTTCTAGAAGAAAAAATGATTAACTCCTTATGAAAATATTTATGCTTTTTGTCATGCTCTTGGAATTTATTCCATAGGAGCTAAACCCCAAAGCTACTCGAACTCTGACTAAAGTGTGCAAAGTGTTGCTTTGTTGGATTTTGTAAGATTTGAATTAATTTTGTTATTATCTCTTTGTAACTGACTATATGGCCAGGTTCCTCTATAAATACTCTCATCCGTTGCTCTTTGAAGGGTGATTCAGAATTTAGAGAGAGAGAGAGAGAGAGAGAGAGTTGAAGAGAGGTTGCTGCGACAAGGAGTCCAGGAGTTCGTGCAAGTCCAGGAGAGATGTGACACGAGCGTTCTAGAAGTTCGTCGAGAGCTTGCTGGATCCTGGGAGCAGATCGCGGATAGGGCGAATCTTGCTTTGAGCACCGGTGGTTTTGATCACCCCAGTAGGAGTTCTGTTCTGATCTTTCTTCTTGTTCTCTTTGTACTGTTCTATCTCATTGTAACATCTACGAACGTAAAGAGAAGAACATTATTATTTCTTGTTGCAGTTTCCTTCTCTTTATAGCCGGATTGTAATCTGTTCTTAGGAGTTGTGCATCATTTGAAGAGAGACTCCTGCGAGTTTCTGGTGTGCCAACTTCTCCTTTTGTTCTTTGTGATCAGTTGGAATCGAGTTCTTCAGAGGGCAAACTTGTTTACCGGAAACTCTGTATCTCGACGACAACTTGGATTCTAGTAGAGAGCGGACATTCGGATTTCGCTTGTAGCTCTACTATTGGCCCCGTTTTCTACCATCTTAGATCCGCCTCGGGACTAACAATCACAAAGCAAGACCCAAGCTAGATGGAGAACCGATCATACCTTCTCGATACTAGCTTTCACAAGCTTAAGAAGTTTGATGGTGAACACTACAATATTTGTAAGAGGAAGATCTCTTTGAATATTCGTCTTGTCAAAGTTGCTTATGTGTTGGTTGATCCGGAACCTACCATCCCTGAAGAAGAATGAGAACTTGAGATTGGTGCGGTACAGGACGCGCATTACGCGCATTCCAAGTGGAAGGAGGACGATGACCTCTGTAGACTGTTGATCCTTAATGCTATGGATGACTGATGGCAGAATCCTAGAACAAGAAAGAAAAGGCAAGAGATGTCTGAGAATCTCTTGAGAAGCATTACAAAACTAACGAAAAAATATCAAAAATCCATCTAGTCAAATTTTTTTTACTATGCAATTTGAAGACGAGAAGGTGATGCTACCAAAGGTCAAGGAACTTCTGAAGATGCAGCAGAAACTAGAGAAAGAAGGCATGAAGCAGGAAGACAAGTTCATGGTAGGGGCTATAGTCACCAAGTGTCCTCCGGGATGGATCATGTTCAAGACTGACATGTACCGTAAGAAGATGGAGATCCAGCTGAAAGACCTTCTTTAGTGGATTCACATTAAAGACGAAGCAGGGGGCAACTGAAGTTGGTTTTCCTGTCCAAGCAGTTGGCAAAAGCCAACTTGGTGCATGATGGTGACTCCAAGGGAAAGCAGAAGGCTTCTCACAATAACAAGAAGGACTTCAACCATCTGAAGGTGAAGTCGGACTCGCTCAAACCGAAGCCCACGCCCAAGTCAAAAGTGGCTTGCTTTAATTGTGGCAAGAAAGGACGATGAGAATACGGATTGCAGATCCAATTTTAAACAAAAAAAAGTAAGATAATAGTTTAATTTGGTTATTTTGATTACTTAACTTGGTTGCTATAATTGCGCATGTTAAGTCATCTGGCGTGGTTGCTGGCCAGTGGATAGCAACTGGTGCATCTAGGCCCGTGTGCTCTAGGAAGAGCTGTTCACCAAAGTAGAGCCTGTCATTGAAGAAGGTCTCGATGGCGAACAATAATCAAGCAGAGGATTTTAGGGATTGGGATAGTGGTTTTGAACTTTAAGAAGTTGCTGTCACAAGAGTGCTTGTAGCTAAAGTAATAGTGATTACCAAAGACCTGAACTCAGAAAGTCTGTTGCAGACCTGAGGGGGAACATCCGTGGTGGCCATATGGTGATATAGTGGTAGGAGATATGCTCTGGAACAAGACTTTAAGTATCAAATGGATGTTCAAGCTTTTGCTTGTGAGTAAAGTCTCTTTATAGAGTTGTGTGACACCAGACTAGGACATGTACTCCGTATAACAAAGTGTTTAGTCTAGGGCTTATCTCCAAATGTGGGGGTAAGAAGGTGGAGAAGTGTGATGTCTGTGCGCAGACAAAGATCACGAGATAGCTGTTCAAACGGGTGAACCGAAGTACAGATCTTTTGGAATTGGCGTACTCAGATATCTGTAACTTCAAGCAGTTCTCCACAAAGGCCAATATAAAGTATTTTATTACATTAATTCATCGTTGACTTCTCAGGGTATGCGTTCGACGAAGCATTCGAGAAGTTCAAGGGGTTCAGGGCTCAAGTTGAACGTCAAAATGGTAAACAACTCAAGAGACTCAGAAGTGATCTAGGCAAAGAGTATAGGTCTATTGAATTCGTATTGTTCTGCAAAGAACATGGAATTATCAATGAGACAACTGCTCAGTATTCTCCTCAATTAAATGGAATAGCAGAAATAAAGAATATGACATTGACAAAGATGATGAGATCAATTCTGTTGACTGCGAGTCTTCAAACTGCTTTTTGAGAGAAGCTGCGCTGACAGCTACGTTCATACTGAACAGAGTGCCGTACACAACTTTCGATGTCACTCCTCATGAACTCTGGTTCAAGGTCAGACCCAACTTGAATGTTATTCGAGTGTGGGGGTGTCTGGCGTATGTGAAGCTTCCAAACTTGAAGATTCAGAGGCTGGGTACGAGGACTACGAAGATAATGTTCTTGGGATATGTTGAGAAGAGTGATTCTCGGAGGTTTCTTGATATCGAGTCCAATCATATCATTGAATCTTGTGACGCATAATTCTTTAAAGATAAATTTGCACGGCACAAGGACATTGTTATCGCGGATATTCCGAAGAATAGTGTGGGTACATAGGAGACTAACGCTTCCAATGAAGATGTAGTCCAAGGAGAAGTTATCATTCTAGAGACAACATTCAAACCAGAACTCGCAGAACCATTGTATAAGATAGTGATGAGACCGAAGGACTTCAGAGAAGATTTTTTTTACCTATCATGTGGAAGCAGATCCGCTTACCTATGATGAGGCGATGAAGACCAGAGACGCTGTCTTCTGGAAAAAGGCTATAAATGATAAGTATGACTCAATAACCTCTAATAACACTTGGGTGTTGGTCGATCTTCCTCAAGGAGCTAAACCAATCGGATGTAAGTGGATCTTCAAGAAGAAGATGAAGGCCGATAGAACTGTTGAGAAGTTCAAGGCAAGGTTGGTTGCCAAGGGGTTTTCTCAGAAGTAGGGGATCGACTACTTCGACACATATGCTCAGTAGCGCGGATGACGACCATCAGGATATTGATTGCTCTGAGTATAATTCATAAGCTATTTATCCATCAGATGGATGTTAAAACAGCATTCCTAAATGAAGAGTTAACCGAAGAGATTTACATGCAACAACCAGAAGGATTTATCGTCAAAGGGCTTGAAGACAAAGTCAAATATTTGAAAGAGTCCGCGGGGGCACAAAAAAAATCTTCAATATTGTAAGCTATCTATCAAAAATAGGGGAAGTCGTGTTGCGTCACTCGTTCCTTTCTCATTTCCCTCACTATCGCTCGCCTTTTTCATCTTCAGGGATTTTATCACCTTTATTTGATGTGAGTAGGGCGTATTTTTTTGAAACGAGGTCCTCGGTACCGAGACATAAAGACTCCTTTTTATTTTATTAAAATTGTATTTTACAAAAAATAAATTAAAATTAAGTCTGCATAAAATAATTTCTTTCACTTTTGAATCCCAAATAATTCGATTAGGAGTCAGTACAGAAAGATTTAAGATCATTTCTTTATCTGGCCTCTCCCAGAGGAAATGCTTGTCTGGAATCCCTCAACGAACCAATTTCTTCTTTCAAATAGCCTAAATCACTATACGGTCTGAAGCAAGCTACCAAGATGTGGCATGAGAAGTTTGACAAAGTCATAAGATAAATTGGCTACAGGGTTAGTGAGACGGACGTGTCTGTTTACGCAAAGTTCGTTGACGGCAGATGAGTCATCTTTTGTCTATACAAGGACGACATGATGGGTATGGACCTAGCATGTGTCACTGAGAAAAAGAAGTTTCTCTTATCAAAGTTCAGTATGAAGGACTTGGGGGAAGCTAATTTTATCTTCGGTATAAAGATCATCCAGACGGACACTGCAGTGGTGCTGTCACAGTTTTATTGAGAAGATGCTCACACGCTATGGATATCAGGATCTTCCAGGAATTGATACTTCGTTCAAATATGACAAGAAGCTGAAGCCAAATCCTAGAAAAAGTGTCAGACAGCTGAGGTATTCAAGTGTCATCGGGAGTTTGATGTATGCCACAAAAGCCACAAGACCAGACATAGCTTTTGTCGTGGGAATGCTGAGCCGGTTCACGAGCAACCCAGGTGTCGAGCACTAGAAGGCTGTAAAAAGAGTGATGATATATCTCAAGAGGACTCAGAAGACTGCACTACAGCGGGTATCCGACAGTCGTAGAAGGTTTTAGTGATGCAAGCTGGTGTTTAGAAGTAGAGAACGAAAGGTCCACAGGATCACTACCAAAATTTGTCTACTTAGCGACGTTACAAAATAACATCGCTATTTTTTATAAATATAGCGACTCCATAAAAAGATGTCGCAATACGTCGCAAACAACAACGTTTAACGACATTCAGGGACTACTTTCAGTATTGAGGGAATAGACGACGCTAGGAGTCACTGAACGTCGCTATTTTTTTGTAAACAACGACGTTTAGTGACGTCGTTTAATATACGTCGCTAATCTATTAAGAAAATAGTGACGTTTGGCGACTTATAAACACGTCGCTAATTTATTTAAAAAATAGCGACGTTTAGCAACGTTTCATACGTCGCTAATTTTTATTTACTGCGACGTTTAGCAATGTTTCATACGTCGCTAATTCAATACAAAAAAAAGTCAAATCAACGACGAATTTAGCGATTCCAAAAAACGACGTCGCTAATATTATTGAAATTAGTGACTTCTATAAAAGACGTCGCAATACGTCGTTGTTGGCGACATTCTGCGACATGTAGCGACTAGAGTTAGCATTATGAAAGCTTACGTCACTAGGAGTCGGTGCACGTCGCTAAATGTTCAATATTAACGATGTTTTGCGACCCCAAATCTTATGTGTCACAGTAAATTTAAAAGGTAGCGACGTACTGTATTGATGTCGCTAAATTTCTTCATATAGGGTTCCGCTGGTCAAACTTTCATTTTATTTCCCCCCAAAATTTTATGTCGATCTTCCTCAAGGAGCTAAACCAATCGGATGTAAGTGGATCTTCAAGAAGAAGATGAAGGCCGATAGAACTGTTGAGAAGTTCAAGGCAAGGTTGGTTGCCAAGGGGTTTTCTCAGAAGTAGGGGATCGACTACTTCGACACATATGCTCAGTAGCGCGGATGACGACCATCAGGATGTTGATTGCTCTGAGTATAATTCATAAGCTATTTATCCATCAGATGGATGTTAAAACAGCATTCCTAAATAAAGAGTTAACCGAAGAGATTTACATGCAACAACTAGAAGGATTTATCGTCAAAGGGCTTGAAGACAAAGTCAAATATTTGAAAGAGTCCGCGGGGGCACAAAAAAAATCTTCAATATTGTAAGCTATCTATCAAAAATAGGGGAAGTCGTGTTGCGTCACTCGTTCCTTTCTCATTTCCCTCACTATCGCTCGCCTTTTTCATCTTCAGGGATTTTATCACCTTTATTTGATGTGAGTAGGGCGTATTTTTTTGAAACGAGGTCCTCGGTACCGAGACATAAAGACTCCTTTTTATTTTATTAAAATTGTATTTTACAAAAAATAAATTAAAATTAAGTCTGCATAAAATAATTTCTTTCACTTTTGAATCCCAAATAATTCGATTAGGAGTCAGTACAGAAAGATTTAAGATCATTTCTTTATCTGGCCTCTCCCAGAGGAAATGCTTGTCTGGAATCCCTCAACGAACCAATTTCTTCTTTCAAATAGCCTAAATCACTATACGGTCTGAAGCAAGCTACCAAGATGTGGCATGAGAAGTTTGACAAAGTCATATGATGAATTGGCTACAGGGTTAGTGAGACGGACGTGTCTGTTTACGCAAAGTTCGTTGACGGCAGATGAGTCATCTTTGGTCTATACAAGGATGACATGATGGGTATGGACCTAGCATGTGTCACTGAGACAAAGAAGTCTCTTATCTAAGTTCAGTATGAAGGACTTGGGGGAAGCTAATTTTATCTTCGGTATAAAGATCATCCAGACGGACACTGCAGTGGTGCTGTCACAGTTTCATTGAGAAGATGCTCACACGCTATGGATATCAGGATCTTCCAGGAATTGATACTTCGTTCAAATATGACAAGAAGCTGAAGCCAAATCCTAGAAAAAGTGTCAGACAGCTGAGGTATTCAAGTGTCATCGGGAGTTTGATGTATGCCACAAAAGCCACAAGACCAGACATAGCTTTTGTCGTGGGAATGCTGAGCCGGTTCACGAGCAACCCAGGTGTCGAGCACTAGAAGGCTGTAAAAAGAGTGATGATATATCTCAAGAGGACTCAGAAGACTGCACTACAGCGGGTATCCGACAGTCGTAGAAGGTTTTAGTGATGCAAGCTGGTGTTTAGAAGTAGAGAACGAAAGGTCCACAGGATCACTACCAAAATTTGTCTACTTAGCGACGTTACAAAATAACATCGCTATTTTTTATAAATTTAGCGACTCCATAAAAAGATGTCGCAATACGTCGCAAACAACAACGTTTAACGACATTCAGGGACTACTTTCAGTATTGAGGGAATAGACGACGCTAGGAGTCACTGAACGTCGCTATTTTTTTGTAAACAACGACGTTTAGTGACGTCGTTTAATATACGTCGCTAATCTATTAAGAAAATAGTGACGTTTGGCGACTTATAAACACGTCGCTAATTTATTTAAAAAATAGCGACGTTTAGCAACGTTTCATACGTCGCTAATTTTTATTTACTGCGACGTTTAGCAATGTTTCATACGTCGCTAATTCAATACAAAAAAAGTCAAATCAACGACGAATTTAGCGATTCCAAAAAATGACGTCGCTAATATTATTGAAATTAGTGACTTCTATAAAAGACGTCGCAATACGTCGTTGTTGGCGACATTCTGCGACATGTAGCGACTAGAGTTAGCATTATGAAAGCTTACGTCACTAGGAGTCGGTGCACGTCGCTAAATGTTCAATATTAACGATGTTTTGCGACCCCAAATCTTATGTGTCACAGTAAATTTAAAAGGTAGCGACGTACTGTATTGATGTCGCTAAATTTCTTCATATAGGGTTCCGCTGGTCAAACTTTCATTTTATTTCCCCCCAAAATTTTATTTCCCTCCCCCTCCCACATCGTTGGCGATGACTTCCTCCGATCCCCCGGCGACCCACTCTCCGACCTCAGCCACCCTTTGCCCCCGCCTCAGTCGTGCCCCACCGGCTCTCGGTGAACCACCCATGGCTCCAGTCCCTCCGAGCCCCCGACGACCCACCCACGGCTCTAGTCCCTCCTCCCTCCGTCAAGCACTCCTCCCCCCCTCCGTCGTGCCCCACCGACTCTCTACCGCCTTTGACACGCCACCGTCCTCCATTCTCAGGTAAATCGTAACCCCTAATTCTTCTAATAATGACATTGACACACACTAAAACTGACACAGACACGGACACACACTAACACAGACACGGTAGAGGGAAGGAGGAGTGGTTAGCTAGCTAGGCTGTGAAAGCTTACATAGAAGTCGGTGACAGTGCCTGCCGACTTCCCCAGCACGACCTATATTTGTATGTTGAACCTACCAAAGTAGTACTTGTTCTTGAACCTGAATCCTTAGTCGGAGGCCAGGTCTAGCGTGAGCTACAAGAGTTCTTGAACATGAATCCTGAGTCGGAGGCCTACTCCAATTGTTGACGTGGTTGATTTTGGCAATTTTTGCTCAAGATCATGACACTCACTCCCTCAGAATATACATATTAATACACATTCAATGATTTCAAGTATATATGCAAGAACATATTCTTTAATACTTTAAGGCAACCATACCCTCCCGATATTTGGATTGGGGTTGGATATGATCATGGTTAACTTTCGAATATTTAGGTAATCATAAGTGTCGATTTTTAACTATGATATAGGTTGTTTGATATAAATTTGTGTATGTATTTTAGTCAAGATATTGTGCTTGGGTATGGGTAGTTCCTTATGTGTGTGTGTGTCAAGTATATGAGACTCCACGTGTTCCTTGTGTGTGTGTGTGTGTGTGTGTGTGTGTGTGTATGAGTGTCCAAGTGAGAGGTGTGTATGCGTCTATGTTTGAGTGAGGGATGAGTGAGCTAGTGAGGATTAATAATCTATATAGATAGATACATATATAAGGGTATAGAAATATACAGTTATAAAAGTTGGTATAAATATGATTTAATTGTCAAGAGTGAGTGGCCTAGAGTGTATGTTGGTACCAAGATACCAAGTGTTAAGTATAGTTAGTATCATGGGTATTTGAAACCATATCCTAGTGTCAAGATATAAGAGAGTTTTAATGTGAGATTGTGTACCATGGTATATGATATCCACATGATACACAAATACCTAGAGTGTTATCAAGACCTACGTGTATATTGGACACTCCGAAGTCAAGTGTCCATGTCAGGCCTTCTCTGAAAAGTAAATTAACATATGTAAGCCTTCTTGACGCTTTTAGAGTTCTACCAATTTCTAAAAAATCGTAGAAAAGACAAAGGACGCATCAAAGTGTCCATGTCAAATTTTTCAGAAATCTGGTAAAACTCTAAAAAGCTCAAAAAGGCTTACAATTACAAATTTACTTTTCATAGAAGGGCTGACAATAAACAAGTGATGACACCTATTTAATAGGATTTGAAATCCGATTTGTCCACATGTCTACTAGTTTTTGGATAGTCACGAATTATAAAATGGATACTCATGAACCACGATATGGATACTCATACATCAATAGGAGTTGTTAATTTCTTTGATGAACATGTGTATCCATCTTTGCATCCATTTGGATAATATACTTGAACGATGTCTATTTATCTTTTTAGTAGTATCTAGAAATGGATATGAATTACTACCTGCGTCATCGTTCGTGAATGTACAACCGTCATCCTGATGACATGTGTGGTGTGCGGGATAAATTTATACATAGGGTGAAACTTTTCCTACAGTTCGCCAAGGCGTTCCCTCAGTACATGGATGACCCCAAAATTAAGTGTCCGTATATGAGATATCATAACTTGAAATATGACTCAGAAGTGGATGTGACATATCATTTGTACTCGAGGGATTTCACGCTAAATTACTATCAGTAGACCTCACACGGAGAACTTGTGTCTTTAGCATCGGAGCCGGAACCTTATGTGGAGTCATATATGGATGTCCACGACCACGATGATTATGACGACGGGTGCGTGAACATAGTTTTTTATGCTGCCGAGCCTAGTTTCAATTCGGATAATCATGATGCAGTTGAGGAGGCACTGAATGCCGATGCTGAAAAGTTCATGGAGTTACTGGAGAATGCAAGGACTCCATTATATCCTGGTTGTGAGGATCATTCAATGTTGGAGGTGATTACAAGATTTTTGAGCATCAAGTCCAATTTTAACATATCGTAAGAATGCTACAACCGAATAATGGAGTTGATTATAGAGATATTGCCGGCAGAGGCTAAGTTACCTAAAGACTTCTACCGGTCTAAAATGATGGTGAGATCACTCTGGATGGGATACAAAAAAATTGATGCATGTCGCAATAGGTACATGATGTACTACAAAACGACAAGGATGAAGACATGTGCAGATTTTGTGGTGTTGATCGCTACAAGGCAACTGGTACAGGAAGGCCTGCCGGTGGAAGAAAGCCGACCGAGTCGATGCACTACTTGCCTTTGACACCGCAGTTGCAAAAGTTGTTTATGGTGAAGGAGACTGCCAAAAATATGAGTTGGCACAGGCGAGAACAGATTGAAGGAGTCTTGGATCACCCATCCGTTGGAGAAGCATGGATGCACTTCGATCGAGAGTATCCCAATTTTGCTTCGGATCTACGTAATGTAAGATTGGGGCTCTCCTCCGACGGTTTTACCCCATTCGAACTTTCGAGCTCCTAGTATTCGTGTTGGCCTGTGATCGTCATCTTGTACAACCTATCTCCTTGGATGTGCATGAAGACTCCGGTTATGTTCTTAAGCGTCATCATCTCGGGTCCGAACAATCCGTAGAGAAATATCGATATATACTTGCAGCTATTGATAGATGAGTTGAATCAACTGTGGGAAGTAGGCGCCAACACGTACGATGTTTCCAAAAAGTAGAATTTTTAGATGAGGGAAGCACTTATGTAGACCATCAACGAATTTTTGGCTTATGACATGTTATCAGGATGGAACACTCATGGTCGTCTCTCATGTCCGTATTGCATGGACCGCACTAAGTGTTTTCATTTGAAATATGGAGGAAAACCATGCTTCTTCGATAATCATCGCAATTTTTGTCGTCGGATCATCCGTTCCGGAGGAACATGAATATATTTTGTGTCAGCATTGTGGAGAAGGCAAATCCACCTCTAAGGTTCCCCGGAGATACGATATGGAAAGAGGTTAAAGATTTACCAAGTGCTATCGAAGTGCCTTCTAAGGGGTACAATTGCGATGGATTTGGTTACACTCATAACTGGACGAAGAGGAGAATATTCTGGGACCTTTCATATTGGAGCACCAATCTGATCAGAAATAACCTTGATGTCAGATCATACATAACCTTGATGTCATGCATATCGAGAAGAATGTGTTTGATAATATATTTAACACTGTGATAGACGTAAAGGGGAAGACGAAAGACAATTCCAAGGCCACGTTAGACTTAAAAGAAATATGCAGATGCCCTATGTTGCATTTGATTGAGGAAGGGAATGGAAAGTATAAGCAGCCTAAGAAAATTTTCTAATAGGATAAGGAGGATAAATGAAGACTTTGTAGGTAGATTAAGGGCCTAAAATTTCAGACGGGTACGTGTTGAATCTGAGAAGAGGCGTCGACCCGAATGAGAACAAACTGAAGGGTATGAAGAGCCACGACTGTCACGTAATCATTGAGAGGTTAATTTCGATTGTATTTTGAAATTTTTTATCGCAGGTAGTTTGGGATCCATTGACTAAGCTTAGAATATTCCTTAGAGATCTTTGTTCTACCAAGTTGATCGTCGTTCATCTAGAAAGGCAAGAGAAGGAAATTGCGGTAACACTGTACAAGCATGAAAGAGTATTCCCTCCTGGATTCTTCGAATCCATAAAGAATTTGCTAATTCATCTTTCCTACGAGGCATGTGTTGGTGGGCCTGTCGGTTATTGGTAGATGTACCCGTTCGAGCATCAACTAAACCACCTAAAGAGAAAGGTAAAAAATAAGGCATGGGTCGAGTGTTCTATTTGTGAAACCTATATTCTTGAGGAGATTACAAACTTTTGATCGATGTATTTCAAGTCACATGTTGCTACTAATAAAACAAGGGTTCCCAGAAAAGACGACGTATATCCAGAATCTAATGATGCAATACTGAAAGTATTCAATTCTTTTGGTAAGCCTTCGGGCAAAATGAATAAGAGATATCTGAATGACGATGAGCTGAGGGCTGCTCAGTTGTATATATATTACTAAACTGCGACGAGGATGAAGTGGATAAGTTAGAGTGGTAAGTAATTAATATGTCAACGTTTAAGTCATCTTAATATAATAGTATACGCTAATATTGTTACACTAATCGGGCGATATTTTATTATTTTTTAGCACATTTAATAATGAGGTGAGGTCGATGATGCCATACATAATAGATGAAGAAGTATGACAGGAAATTAGACTTCATTTCAATTTTTAGTTGAGTACATATGTAAGAATCTTTTTGTGTATATACTATGCACAATAATTAACATAACGTTGAACTTAATATCGTTTCATTAGTATTTAGGTTGATCGTCCCTACACAACACTCGAGAATGAGTCTATTAGAACTCTAGCCAAGGGACCAATTTTTGTCGTCAAAATATGGCCAAGCTACTGTGTGAATGAGTTTAGGTTCAAGTCAACAAAATTCTCGATAAGAGACAGCTTCTTGGATCTCGATTCTATAAAAAATAGTTATTTTTGTATCAGATCTTCGAGCTACAAAGATGTCGATCCAGGCAATGATTTCTACAGCGTCTTATGGGAGATTGTGGAGTTGACATATATTTATGGAATAGAGCATGCTAAGATCGTGTTATTCAGGTGTGATTGGTTCGATCTGATCCAAGATCAAGGTTAGAAAACAGACAATCATGGTCTTGTGGATTTAAACTACCAGCGTAGATATCAAGGCTATGAACCATTTGTCCTATCAAGTCAGGCTCAGCTCGTGTACTTCACAACTTAACCTAAATAGGGAACAATGGGGTCGGACTAGTTGGCAATGTGCAAGACGAAAGCTAGAAATATCTTTTATGTTAACAAAATAGCTTATCAGGAGGAATAGCTACCAATTATAATAAATATTGTAGATGTGGACTCAACGAAAGTTTCTCATTACACACCTAATCGTGTGGAAGATGTAGAATTATCCGAAGAGAAAGACGAAGTAGATGAAAGTGAAGATGAGGAGGAAGTGGAAGAGGAAGATGAGGTCGAGGAAAACGAAAAAGATGAATTTTCAGTAGAGAATTAAAAATAAAAAAAATTCATTTAGCACTCTAGCCATGTGACTGTGATACTTTTATTGTGCTTATTGTGTGACTGTGATACTTTTATTGTGCTTATTGTGTGACTATGATACTTTTATATTGTGCTTATAGTGTGACTGTGATACTTTTATATTGTGCTTATAGTGTGACTGTGATACTTTTATATTGTACTTATTGTGTGACTGTGATACTTTTTTATTGGGATATTTCGTACCCAGAAAATTCAACGGAGGGTTGCTCCGGGTCTGTATATTTTGATGAATTGTTATAAGTCTGTGTATTTGTTTTATCATCATATGTTATTATCAGATATGACAGGACGACGAGGATCATACGGAGGTAGATTTTATAGACGGAGTGCTCCTCCGGTACCGGCTACTGGTTCCGGATCCTCGTCATAGAGTACTCCAGTGTACCGACCAGTCACATCTCTGACTCCGTCGATGGTACGTGGCAGTACTCCTAGGACTAGCACTTCTATGCCTGAGACTACTCCCTAGTCCAGTCTTTCTCCTGCTGACGACACCATGGAGACAGTGGAGCAGATAGAAGAGGTCGAACCGACTCTGTCTACGTATGATCAGAGCGATCCTCCATGCGCGCCTCCGGGCGAGACGATGATGGAGATTTGGAATGACGAGCCTCAAAAGTAAGTTAAATAGTTAACATTTTTTAAATGATTATATATATTTATTCATGAATTTAATTATTATTGTATAGATATCGTCGTCTGCGGTTCAGAGAGCACTTGGGGTATTTCTGAGGCAGAACTATGGTATGCCTTGGATCAACTACTCAGATGCTCCTGAAGATAGGAAAGCATTTTGGTTTGCCCACTTCAAGGTAAAAATATATTTATTTTTAATATCAATAATAATTTATGCATATTATGTAACTCTCTATTTTGTTTCTTATAGAAAACCTATTTTTATCCACCACACCGGGCTGAGAAGATCGAGTAGCAGTTTTCTGCCATCGCCACCGAGCTGATCCGTGAAGCGATCAACGACCAGAAGGTCCGTTATCGCGACGGAGAACCGATCCACGGTTGGATCATGCCTGAGCAATGGACTCCGCTGAAGGCGAGATTCGACGTACCCAAGTACAAGGAATGGTCGAAGAAGGCAAAGGCGGCTAGGTCGAAGGCAGAAAAGTGGTGTGGTGGCTCAATTCCTATGACAGAATATTTTTGTCTTCTGGTATGTATTCTATTGAATATATATTATTTTAATGCAAGTAGGATAAGAAGTTTAATTTTAATAACAATAAATATAATTTTTAACAGGTACAAAGGCGTGAGGACGCCAACATGGTGATAGTCTTCCTGGCCACCCATCGGAAGGGCAAAAAGTTCATCGATGAGAGGGTCACGCAGACCTATGTATGTTTTACTACAATGTGTTAGTTTTAATATAACTTAGAAAATATGCAAATAGATATCTATATAGTTAGTAATAAGTAACTTAAACGTTAGCAACCACTTTTCTAGGACTAGTATCTTAAACTACGTGAGCGGGCGACTGCTAGTGCACCTGCAGAGGGAGGGGCTGGTACTTCCTCGCAGCCCTCTACAGCTCCGTCGGCGGACGAGTTCTGGATGACCGCCATTGGTGGTCTTCAGAGGGTACGTACTACGGTACGAGATCCTACGGCGCCTATGTTGAGACGTAGTCATCCAGGGCCCCCTCTGCCAGTGTGCATTCCTCGCAGCATTTGCAGGCGTCGGCATGAGCCCAGAAGAGCGTTGATCGTCAGATTTTTGACCTGCATGATGAGTTTCTACGGAGGATTACGGAGCGGCCACAGTCTACGCTGCAGACGGACGATGCGACGATCACCGCACATTTTGATTCGCTCGAGCATAGCCTTATAGAGCTCAGGATTCTGAGTCATACAATAGAGCACAACCTTATGGAGCTCAAGACTATAGACCAGACAACAGAGCGCAGCTTGGCAACTCTGGTCGCGTCTACGGAGCACAGACAAATAGAGTTGGAGGGATCGCATACGGTCATGAGCGGCTCACTTGCGAGGATCCATGCGGTGCAGGATTAGTTGAGTCGGTCGGTGGTGAAGAACACTTCGAGGGTGGTATCTGCTATGGATTCATACAATGCTCGATTGCTAGCATTGGAGCAGATACGTCGTCCTGGTCCACCGGCATCGACACCGCCTCCATCTCTGCCTCCTCCATCGACATCGGTGACGCTTTTCCAAGAGCAGTATGAGTTCCTTCTATCCCAGATGTGCGGTGGTGCTCCTCCTGATCAGTAATAGTCCTTGTTTGGACATATTTTAGTGTGTTTGTGTATATTATCCCATTCTTGGCTCTTTGATATATTTATTTCATGTTTTTTATTACATTATGAGACGCACGTGACACTTATTTTGTATTGTAACTATTGTAACTTTATAGATTTCTTTCTATGTGAGTTTAGTTTATTATTCATATTAACTGTACACCAAAATTTACCCGGGCTCAGTGTTCCACCGAAGAGGTCTGCGAACACAGGGAATTCAACGGAGGGTTGCTCCGGGTCTATTTATATAAACTGTGATTTTATAACTGCAGGTAGAGTTTTGTTAGGAAATATTTTATAAACTGCATTCTGTTTTATTTAGTTTTTTTTTCAATTTAGCGACGTGTTGCGACGTATTGCCACATTTCGCGACGTATATTTATGTCACTAAAAAGTATTGAAACATCGCTACCTGATACCAAGGACGTCGCTAGTGTGTCGCTAAACGTCGCTAACATGTTACACGGCAAAACTTGCCATGTCAGCATTGTTGTAGCAAAACGTCGCTCATAATGTCGCTAATATAGCGACGTATTACGACCACATATTACGTCACCATTTAACGACGACACGTCGCTAATCGTCGTATATTCTGCGACGTCGTATCTTCGCAAATATACGTTGCTACAGCGATGACTGGCGACATTTTTGTTGTCAGCGACCATGAAATACGCGGCACCGAAAAAATATCGCTAATTACATCGCTAAATTATTTTAGCGACGTTAGTTTACCTATTAGTAATATTTTTAGGCGTCGCTAATATGTGTTATTCTAGTAGTAGAGGATACGTCTTTTCCATGGGTGGAGCTGCTATATCGTGGAAGTCGAAGAAGCGGACTATGCTCTCTCATTCCTAGATGGAATCTGAGTTTTATGCACTGTTGACTACAGCCGATGAAGTAGAATGGCTTCGGGAGCTCATGTATGATCTTCCATTAGCTGGTGCGCAGATTCTGGCGGTACCGATATAATGCAACAACCATGCGACTGCAGTAGTGACATCAGATGACCTCTTTAATGGTAAGAAGAGGACTGTGCGGTTGAGGCACATGGCAGTGAATGACCTGATAAAGACTGGAGTCATTTCCATGATTGATGTTAGGAGCCAGGAGAACTAGAACCGTTCTCCACGTGTCTCAAGCACCAGCTGGTTGAGGACACAATAATCAAAATAGGCTTGAAGATATTCTGATATTGTGTCTTTGTAATTCTATCATAAAGTTTTATGTTATTCGTTCAAAGAGAATCTACTAGGCATCTAGATTTTGGTTCAATGAATGACCATTGACTAGAAGAATATCAGGAACAGTAGGTAGTCCTTTGATACATTGAGGGTTTACGGACCCAGAACCACTGTTGTCAACTATTTGTTCTTTGTGTAGAACATGTCCTATGGGAGGATGGCTTAGACGCCTTAATGAGTTCTCAGGCATTTTGAATATCTGGTGTGCTTTACAGGAAGCACTGTAGCGCAATACTACAAATGAGCGTAAGGTCTCCATGCTACTGTTGGTGACACTACCGTGAGGTTCCTCTAGTAATATCTCGACTTTACAAGCCATGTCACAGCGGCAATAGCACCACACATAGGCAGGTAGCCTAATGTTGTAGAATGAAGAGTAGTAGGCAGCACTACAAAGTGGCCGGTGTCCTCATGTTACATTGGTGTGACACCACAGAGGTAAAAGATATAAATCCTCGGCTGCACGAGCCATGTCACAGCGGCGTAACACCGCAAGAAAGCGCAAGGCTTTATGCTGAGTAGTTTGGCAATGCAAAGAGGCTTAGACCTCATGCTACAGTGGATGATACCACATGAGGGAGTGAACCTCGGCTTTTGGCCATGTCATAGAGGCATAGCACAGCAAGGAAGCGCAAGGCCTCATGCCAAGGACTCTTTAAAAGAACTCACCTATAGTGTATGGAAAGAGATACATGCCGTCTCTTGAGAAAAAACTTTTAGACGCCCAAAATACATACACCTAAACCAGGCGTGCACAGGGCCTTTAATGTGCAACCAGAAGCACATATGATATCATTGTATGAGTAGAGAGAATTGCAACTATGGTGCAGAATTCAAGGCTTAGCCTATTCTTATATTATACTGCTATTTGACCCATGCGGGAAGATTCAAGTCGAAAAAACATCTATCCTAATGCGTGATAGGCAGTCACTGTAGGGAACGCACAACCCATATATTGAGATACGTTAGGGATTGTTGGTGGTTTTGCCTTTGAACTAGTGAAAGATAGTCCTACATCGGCTACACCACCAAGTGGGTATCTCAATATAATGCTTTGCTTGTGTTGAGGTGTGCACATGGGGTATGGTGAGACACATGGGTGCCATATGGGAGTATTTTCCTAGGATAAAAAATGATTAACTCCTCATGAAAGCATATATGCTTTTTGTCATGCTCTTAGAATTTATTCCATAGGAGCTAAGTCCCAAACGACTCAGACTCGGACTCGGGCTCAAGGGCGCAAAGTGGCGCTTTGTTGGCGTACTTTGCACTTAGCACATCGGTATCAGCTGCGTGCTGGATGCTGGGCGATGTGTGCTGTGCTGCTGCGCTGAAGGTGGTTTAGGGTTGGTTATAGAAAGATTGCGTCTTTAATTCAAATCAGATTTTATAGGATTTAAATTAATTTTATTTTTATCTCTTTGTAATCGACTATGTGGCCAGGTTCCTCTATAAATACTCTTCTTCATTTTTCTTTGAAGGGTGATCCAGAATTTTGAGAGAGAGTTGAAGAGAGGTTTCTGGGACAAGGAGTCCAGGAGTTCGTGCGAGTCCAGGAAGGAGGTGACACGAGCGTTCCAGAAGTTCGTCAAAAGCTTGCTGGATCCTGGGAGCAGATCGCGGATAAGACGAATCTTGCTTTGAGCACCGAGGGTTTTGATAACCCCAGAAGGAGTTCTGTTCTGAATTTTTTTTCTTGTTCTCTTTGTACTGTTCTATCTCATTGTAACGTCTGCGAATGTAAAGAGAAGAACATTATTTTTTTTGTTGCAATTTTCTTCTCTTTATAGCCGAATTGTACCATATTCTTAGGAGTTGTGCATCACATGAAGAGAGACTCCTGCGAGTTTCTGGTGTGCCAACTTCTCCCTTAGTTTTTTGTGATCAGTTGGAATCGAGTTCTTCAGAGGGCAAACTTGTTTGCCAGAAACTCTGTGTCTCGACGACAACTTGGGTTCTAGTAGAGAGCGGACTTTCGGATTTCGCTTGTAGCTTTGTTATTGGCCCGTGTCTTACCCATCTTAGATCCACCTCGGGACTAACACAAACAACTTCGGCACAAGACTTTGTAGACCCTGTGGCAATCTCAGCTACAAAAAGGTGGCTTTGATGTTAAGTTTCTATTCCCACTGGTGTTGTCTACTTTGTTAACAAAGAAAAAAGAAGGCACCATAAAATTAACAAAAAAATACAAATAAAGTATAAAATTTTACATATATTATATAAAAGGCACATTGTTTTGAAAATTATCGGATAGAGTACATTATCGCACTAATATAGGGCGTAAAACTGTAAAAATTATAAATAATCAAATAAATTAAACTAACGTCGAATTACTGGACGTAAGTTACAAACTTACACACCCTTATAGGGTGTAAGTTGCTGCTAATTTTCCCGCCCCCCCTTTAACTGCAATTAATTAGTTAAATAAAAAATATTCGATAATTAAGGGACTTACACACCCGTATAGGGCATAAGTTTAGAACTTACGCACCCTTATAGGGGCGTAAGTTTCTTTTTCTCCTTTTTGACCGCGCCTTTTGGTTGAAGTAAATATCGGTTAGGTTTGGTAGGAGATATTTAATGTCCAATTAAATATCGGTTGGGTTATATAAGCAGAACCAAAAGTAAAAAGTTTAAAGGAAGGAGGAAGAAGAAGGCAGCAAACACCGAGGTAATGTTTTAGTAATTTTTAATTATAAGTGTATTAAATTTTAAAGTGCAATATATATATATATATATATATATATATATATATATATATATATATATAACAAACAACTAAATTATAAAAAATAAAAAATAATATATAAATAAAAAGAAAATCGTAATATTTATAATTATTTTGACAACGGTCTTTTTTACAGACGGCGGGGCAAAATGACGATCGCATACCAGGGGGATTGACTACACAAGCTATTATCCAGGAGCGAGTGTCTCACGTATCGAGTCTGGTATATGGGGGAGATATAATTTTGCTTAAAATAAATTATCATTATTAGCTTTGATAATATTAATACACACTAACAAAATTTATATATTATATGAATTCGATTATGATTATGATGAAGTAAAATTATGCAAACATTGAGATTGGCGCCATGGATGGGATCTCACAATTCATCAAAAGGAACTTGTGGAGTTTTTTGGATTTAACTATGTCGACGCTATCGATTTTAGGCATCACGATAGAGATTTATTGCTGAGTTTGATCGATCGATGGTGGCCAGGAAGGAACACATTTCAGCTACCAGTGGGTGAAATAACGATCACATTGGAGGACGTGTCCTTGATTTTAGGGTTGTTGATTACTGTATCCCTATATATTTTGATGAGAAGCCAACTGCTGATGACCTTATCCGGACATATCTTGGTGTGGAGAAGGCATCGGATCAAGGCCCTAATTTTTCTATCAAACTGACCTGGCTCCGACAGAATTTTATGTATGTTGATAAGATCGACACCACATAAGTTTCTGTAGATGAGCACCGGGTAAGTCATCTAGTTTTTGTATTAATTATTGTAGTGTTGATGTACTTTATCTGATATTAATATTTATTCATGTTTTTACTCATCTATTGCTCTAGGGCTTATTTACTAAGCTTATATATTTTCCGACGGGATGGAAAACAAGGTCAGTATATGTCTACTGCTAATTTTTGTAGACCTGGGCACCTTCATATATCACGCATGGGGTGCGACCGTGTTAGCCAATCTCTATCATGCTATAACTATTTTTGGTACCATTGGATATCCCCGAGGATCAACCTGTAGGCCACGTCAGGCGGAGATGTGCACCTCCCCGTAGGCCACGCCAGCAAAGGACTGACCGACAGGCAGGGGAGGGGACGTCACAAAACATTCCAAACTTTGATCTCTTTGATGCTGGATCACATAGTTATCGGAAAGCGGGAGAGGGCACATCACAACCTAGTTGTTCACAATATGCTGCGGGAGAGGGCACATCACAGCCTGGAGGGGATTCTTATATGCAGAGCGGTTAGTCATTATTTGGCATGCCCCGATACTTGTCCATCCACAGTGCCAATTCCTATACAGGAATCCAAGGATGTTCAGCCATTGCTAGGGGAGACACCGTAGCAAACAGAGGCTAGAAGATTGAGACTAGGTCTTAGGCCAGTTCCCCATAGGCAATATGCCAGGATGGATAGAGGCTGTTAGTGAAAGGCTAAAATTTACTTATGTGGTTCTTTTATTTTGTTTGGCACATGTTTTGTCTTAAATGCTTTGAAATATATGTATAATTTATTTCTCTTAATATTTATATAATTCCAATTACAATAACTAAATAAAGAATTTGTAATCTCACGTGAGAAAGAAATAAAATAAAATAATTACAAATAAATATAACAACATTTACTCCGTCGGTTGTCTTGTATATTTTCTTCTATTGTGTCCAACTACGCCACAATTGCTGCAATGAAGATATCCACTTGCCAGCTCCCTTGTCATAACACAATTTTTTTTAGGTCTGCCAGCTCTCCGTCGAACATCTGGTACACCAATTTTACCTCTTACTAATTCACCTTGAGGAGTGTACGGGGATGTAATTGGTTCCATACATGGCGTATATACACTTTTAAGTGTTTCAGCAAAAAAATTGAGCAGGATAATAATTTTTAATTTTTAAGTTATAAGACTGACAAGAAAAGTAAGCATATATACATGGTAAAAGAGAGTGTTGCCAACGAAAACATGTACAAGTTTTATTTTCTAAATCTACCATATAACATCTACTAGTTTCATGAGCTAATATTTCAAATCTAGATCCTTCAACATGCAACATATTAAAATGATGTCTCTCTTTTGATAAGTTCCATAATCTTAAGCATCCTTGGACGAAATTCGCTATAAATATTTTTAGCGTTTTGCCGATGCTTATCATGAATTGTTATAATTTTGGCTCTAATACCATCAAGCAATGTTGTTATTGGTTTATCATGCAAATTTTTAATCGAACTATTAAAACTCTATGTAATGTTCGATGTGTTAATATCAAGTCTAGAACATGGTGCATAAGCTGTGATCCAATGGGAAAAATTATAATTTTCATCGTTTGTACCAACAATCCAATTAAAAACCCTAATATCTGCCGATTTAATCTTTTCAAACCATTTTGTCGCATCCACAACATTATAAGATCGAGCAAGTTTATCAAACCATTCTTGATATTTTTGTGTACTACTACTTTGACTTCTTATATTTTGTTTAAAATGCTAGATACAATAAACATGTGGAGAGTATGGAAAAGTACCACGCATTCCACGAATCAATCATTTTTGCTTATCTAATATAAATCAAATACCATCCCAACGATCAAAATAACTTTCAAAGAGAGTTTTCAAGTTGTCTAAAAACCATGTCCAGGATTCAGTATTCTCATTTTCAGCAATACAATAAGCCATATGAAACATTCACTGGAAGAAAGTAATTTACTAGAAGAGAGTAACTAGGATAAATAACAGAGGAGTGATGGGTGAGAGTTATGGAGTTTGAGTTGGATAACATATATACATATATATATATATATATATATATATATATATATATATATATATATATATATATATATATATATATATATGATCCGGATTAAGAGCCCCGCTTATAAAGCCCCCAAAAAGTTTTATCATTTTTAGCCGTTGGATCGTCTTTAAGTCATCTAATCTTGACCGTTGTTTTGATTAACGGTCAAGATTAGATGATTTAAAGCACCATCCAACGGACCACAATGATGGAGCTTTTTTGGGACTTTATAAGCGGAACTCTTGATCTGAATCCATATATATATATATATATATATATATATATATATATATATATATATATATATATATATATATATATATATATATTCGTTAAAATTTTTAACCGTTACAAATGTTACGAGCAATGGAGTCCACTCAAACTATCTAGACCCAAACTTGGAACAAATTAAAGTGCATATGACTACTCCCTAAATCATTTAACATAAAAGACAACCCATTACACCTACGACATGTTGAAGATAATCTCGTAGGTTAATTCAGTAACTTTTTCTATATAATGCAAAACCTGAAGAATTGTTTCACAGGTGCTACTTTTGAAACGGTTGACAGTTCTTAATTCTTTGATGGCGTTGCATGGAAAGAAGAAAAATTAGTGAAACCACAATAAATGAAATAGAATTTGCATGGCAATTCAAAATTTCCTTCGTACGAGTATAGTAGCATAATTGGCAGTTTTGGCAGTTACTGATCGGAGCTTCCGAGTTTTGTTCTCGGAAAGCCAAAAAAGTAACACCAAATTATTTAAAAGGCTAGAAAAATACTTGATGAATTTCCGCATAATCTTATGTATTATTTATTCTTCGTATATTTTAGTTTTGAATGGAATAATAATCGACATTGCAAAATTATTCACTGCCAATGGTAATTATAACCCGTTAACCCGACCTGAATTGTATCTAAAATTTTGGATTTAGATGTAAAAAATGAAACCCAAAGGGTTTTCGGGTCGGGTACGGGTATATACAAAACCCAAAAGGATTTTGGGTCTTAGTACGTGCCCGTTAGTGAAACATATCCATTCAAGAGGTTGCAGATTTGACCAACGGGGGAAGCACATTTAATTTTCTGTGGGAGAATAAATGTGAGTGCGGGCCGGATGCGAATATGGGTGCGGTACGATGCAAGTGCGGACCTTTCGGCTGGAAGTGTGACTTTCAGGCCCAGTTTGTAGGCCTTCGAACGAGGAAACTCTAACACAATTACCTTATAATATATATATATATATATATATATATATATATATAAAGAAAAATTCTAATATGAGAGCGGTGTTAGGGGCGATAGGGGACGAAAGACTAGGGTTTGATGGGCATTGGGACCCCAGAGTATTTGATGCTGGTAAAGGCGGGGTTGTAGAGGCCCCTCATCGGCGAGGCAGCCGGATGCCGGTGGATGGACTACGGTTCAACGTGGAAGGAGGAGCCGACGTACGGATGACCCGTGGGGAAGGGCGGGAGTGGTTGCTGGTCGAAGCACGGTCATGGGGATGGGCAGGCACATGGGGAGGCCGACTACAGGGACATGCAATCTCTTCTTTGTACGCAAACAGCCTCCTTCGAAGACCGCACGTGGCCGGAGGGAATCAATCGTATCTGCTGTCATAGGCAATGACAGACAGACACAAGCAGCGCCCCTCCGCGGGGGCCCGGAGTGACTGGACGGCCCCCCTTGGAGGCCGAGATCAGAGTGGCAACGTCGGTGGACAAGGGAAAAGCTCCTATGGGAAATCTGGTGAGAAGCAAATTTTGGGCAGACTTGTGCCGAGGAAGTTCACAACAGGCAGATGGCCGAATGAGCTACGTCGCACCAAAGATCATGAATGGGAGACAGTGAGCATTCTTCGCAGATGAGGAGCTGAAAGAGACTAAGGAATATTGGCAGAATACACTTGTTTTATACGTGCTAGGAACCGACCATTCGTTAGGCATATTCGTGCCTATGTGAGTCAGGTGTGGAAGCCAAAGGGTTCTATGGAGTTCTTTTCTCAAGATGAGGGCTTTTATTATGTCCGATTTGGTGTGCGAGAGGACTTGGAATGCATAATCCAAGGGGTACCTTGGACTTTTAATAGTCGGCTAATCATCATGAAGGAGTGGACTCCAGAAATTATTTCTGAACGGGAAGTTCTGCACTCCGTCCCTATCTGGGTTCGTTTTCCTAAGCTCCCTATTCTATATTGGATCCCACTGATAATGAGACTAGCGAGTTTGATTGGGAGTCCCATTAAATTCGATGATGTGACCACGTATAGTGCAAAGGTAGATTTTGTGCAGGTTTTTGTTGAGATTGAGGCAGGCAGAGACCTCCCGTATGTGTTGGAATGTAAAACTTCCTTGGGAGCGATCATCTACCAGAAGGTTGAATATGAGTGGGTGCCCCCGGTGTGCAACCATTGCAAGTGTTTTGGACATCCTCTAAAGGATTACAAGAGGGGGGTGCAGCCCAATTCGTGCCCGGCTGAAGTGGAGTCCTCAAGTGGAGTGTACGACAGAGACCAAGCAGATGTTTCAGGTATGGATGTTCCTGCAGTTGAAGGACAACTTGAGAACCAAGGAGAGGGACCGAGCGACATGATGCTTGAGATCGACATTGGCTTGGATCAATGCAGATGGATTAATATGGTTAATTTAGATAGGGGTGGATATGCAGACTTGTCCGTGGCTGAGACTAGTAATGGTGGTGAGACAGAGGCTACAATTGGTGTTGAGCTCGGGTCGATGGTGGTGTTCCAAGATGGCCAGAGCTTGCAGTCCACGGGGAAGTCTGGTGTAATAGGGAGGTCCGGTCCCAAGGAGAGGGGCCGCTTGGCTGCAGGGAGAGGAAAAATGACCAAAGGAAATACTAGTGGGCGGAGCTCATCTGTGGGTACCTCGAGTCCGAAAAGACGAGCAATGCCAACTACGTAAGATAGTCCAGTGATCGGGTGCCAAAGTGGAGAAAGATTACTCTGCATTGAGAATCCAGAATGGTCCAACCTTTTGAGAAATAATACAGTCTTGGAGATGGCTGAGGATGAAATGAATGTGTTTATCATTCCCCCTAATGACGGATGCACAAATATTGTTGGGGGCACTATTGTTGATTAATGGTTGTGCTCGCAAGGAACGTACGCAGGGTGTGTTCCATAGGGAGATGGAAGGAGGTTAGCGAGACGCTTAGGTAGGTGCAATGTACAGTTACTGTGCTACTGGAGACCAAGATTAAATATGAAATATTATTGAAAAGAAGAACTCCTGTTCATTGGCAACCGGTCCATAATCTAACTTTATGCAGCATGGCGAGGATTTGGATTCGGTGGGATACTCGAATTTTGGATGGACGAGTGATTCATTTGTGCGATCATCTCATCATATTGGAGATGGTGAACAGAGGGGTCCTTAAGTTAACTTTTGGCGCTGTCTACGGGAAAAATGACCGTAGGTGTAGGGAGAATTTATGGCAACAAATTTTGCAGCTTCGTTTGGATGTGGACATTTATTATATACAGCCTATGGTTCTCATGGACGATTTTAATGCTCTATTATTCAGACATGAGAAAGTTGGTAGACATTGCCTGATGTCATATTACAAGAATTCCAAGGGTGCATTCTTCGGGCAGGACTGCGGACACTGACTCGAGCAGGACATATTTGGACATGGAATAACAAATCGACTCGGAAGAGGGTTGTCTGTCAACTTGATTGGGCTTTGGGAAATCGGGAATGGTTCAACCATTTTTTGGACTCGCCTGTGGAGGGGCTGGCGGCAGGTACCAGTGACCATTCTCCTATTTGTGTGCATCTTACACCGATTTAAAGGACCAAAGCGAGGCCATTTTGATATAATAACAAGTGGCCGATGTTGGATGGGTATGAGATGGTAGAACTAAGAGGCATCCTATCAGCGGTAAGGGGTCATCTACAATTCCGTCTTGTACAACGTCTCAAGGCGGTAAAAGCAGGCTTGAAAGCATGGAGACGCTCGCAACCTAGTAGATGCCTAGAGGTGGAGGAACGAAAGCTGAGGGAGGTACAGATTGCGCTCCAGGAGGATCTGCTCAATATAGACTTGGCGGCAGCGAAAACATCACTCATTCAGGCAGTTGGCCAGTTGCATCTGCAGGAGGTGATAGAGCTTGCCCAGCGGGCCAAATATGATTAGCTAAAAGAGGGGGACTAGTGCTCCAAATTCTTCTATGACGTGGTCCGAATGAACTAGGAATAAAGCAGCACCGCATTCATATAAACAAACTGCTTGGCCCGGATGACAGGTGTTTGTGGTATTAAACGAAAGAATGAAAATGTATTCAAGATGGGGTTTATACGAAACCCGCCTTCTTTGGTTTACAAAAAAACTTGTACAATTTGATCCTATGTGAGGATATGGGAGTACAATTTATTTAATCTGGGTAAATATTACTATAGGTGTCTGATCTGCAGTCGATCACTTTAGCCCTTGGACCACATGATGTTGAAGAAGTGTCGTAGAAGACAGGAAGCAGCTTCGAAGGTTACAAAAGAGGGTGGACGTACGATGCCAAAGTCGTCGATCCCTACTCTCTGCCTGAGCTCCGGATTCTCTCTCTCTCTCTCTCTCTCTTGACCTCTGGTTCGATCTTTCTTGGAAGTTCGACCTTGGGTCTGATATTGATTTCTTGACCAATTTTCTGACCTTTCCAATTTGTCGACCTTTTTCCTCATTGATAGAGGTCTCTATTTATAGAGTTTTCGTGATAGTGACCACTCCGTCGGTGTAGAAACCGAGGAGTGGAAAGTACAGCTTCCTTTTACACAACGGTTAAAGTAACCAATGCCTACGTATAGATGATCCTTTGAATGAGCGTGTGATGCGGGTCCAACTAAGGGACAAAACGCGTATAATCGCTACGAAGATCACGGCATAGAAGCCACGTAGGTAGGTATCCATTGTGTAGAAGAGGTTGGCATAGAAGCCAAATGTCTGTCACCATGGCATATAAGCCAAATAGTTATCAAACCGGCATAGAAGCCGAATAGGTGTAGAAGCCGAGTGGTCATAGAGGCCGAGCAGGCGTAGAAGCCGAATGGGCGTTGAAGCTGAGCAGGCATAGAAGCCGAATGGGCGTTGAAGCCGAGCAGGCGTAGAAGCCGAATGAGCACAAACGCTGGATGGGCGTAGAAGCCGCTGCGTACCGTGCCATAGTGCTGATGTGGACATCTTAGCCGGAATTACGGCTTTTGAAGATATAATCAAATATCTTGCATTAAATACCGAGATTTTCTACCATCCTGTGCATTAAATATGTAGGCGTGTTTTTGAAGGTCTGCAACCCCTTCTGCGCATCAGTCGCAGAGACGTGCCTTGAGAAACTGTCACCGCTCTGTGCATCAGACGTAGAGACGTGCCTCGAACCCCGTACGGAGTGCAGATTTTGATATGGCAGGCGGTTTGTCTACTATAGAACGTAAAACAGCTCGTGTTTTGCCTGTGTAAAACAAGGCAGCGTATCCCTTCGTGCTTGTAAAAGCAGTTTACGCAAAGGGGATGGCGGTATTTGACATCCTGGGTCGCAGTACTGTGCCATCATTATAGCCATCGTCTGGGTAGTTGAGCCGTATCCCTTTGTCAGAAGTCCAGACGTCAGGTTCATTTGCAGGCTCTGACAGGTTCATTGCAGGGCCTGATAGGTTCACTTCGGAGAATACGAAGCGTCTCTTGTACACCTCAATGCTACGTTTGAAAGAGGATGAGTTTTACGCCCTGGAGGCGATGAAGCACCCTGTTTACGCTGAAGCGGCTTGGACGTACTGCCTTACACGGATGGTCCTTCGAGCTTTCATATTTCATGCTGCATTTTTAGCAGAAAGAGCTCTGTTGCACGTTTGATGGCTCTGAAGGCCTCTGCTTACGCTGCTCTGCACTAATATGCCACGTATAGTCATCCAGCATATTTTTCATGCTTCTACAAGACCCCCTTCAAAGCTTTCAAATTCCTCGAAATTTGGAACGCTTTGAATGAAGCATGAACCGCTCCTCGTGACTCGAAATGTTTCTGAATGGAGCGTTGAAACGGTCGATGCTGACTTTATGGCGAATTTATTGGGGACCGGTGTGACCCCTTTCGCCTATAAAAAGGCTGGGGGAGTTAACCCATTCTCCCCACATTTTCATCACCACGCAGAGATGATCGCCGGAGTTCGTCGGGTCGACCTGAGAAAGAAGGAGATCATGTTCTTCCAGCGTGTAAGAAGCCGAAAAAGACGGCGTCTTCGAGCAAGTGTCCACTGCAACGATGGATCATGGAAGGATATCTTAGCCTCCCTTGCTCGGGATAATCAGCAACTTTGTATGGTAGTTCTTTGGGAGAGACGAAGAATCGTATTTTACCACGCTGCTTGCAAGTGGCGCCTTCTCCAGTTACCTCTGGTGGCGAGAGGCGGACAGACCGGCTAGAGTGGCGGTGGTCTGTAGGAAAGCAGAGTTACCCTGCTTTCCTTCTGTTGGAGGATGGGTCATATGCCCAATTTTGTATCCTCCTGCCACTGATCATCTTCTTGGAAGAAGAGGAAGACCATCACCAGCGCGAGACCCTGTCAGAACAGCTTCTCGGTGCGATCTTCAGACGATGATGGGGAAATCCTTTGTAGACGGAGTTTCTCTCATATGTAATCATAAAAATAAAGAAAAAACCCCTTGTAGACAGGATTTTCCTCATATGTAATCATGACTTTAATCTTTAATAAAATCGTCTTGCTTCTTCATATGATCATCTTGCCATACGTTGCTGTGAAGTCTGAATATGTGTAGCTTCGACACGTCTGATTCTTTACGCCGACTCGGTTTAGAAAGAGTGCTAGGTCCTGTCCTTTATGCATAGCGAATAGTCCATAGAACGCTGTTTTGAGCATTTCAAACATTTAGAACTGTCCTGCTGCTAGGACTGAGGAACCGCGTAGAGTTTCTACTTCTGATGAACATAATTTTTTTTGTTTCAGACTTCGTCTTCAAGAATGACTTCTCAAAAATCCCTTGGAACAGGGTCGAGAAATGGCTGTCAAACTGAGTTGCCATCTTGATAGACGAGATATTCAGACTGGAGTCTAGATGAACCTCCAATTGACCCGAGAAGAGTAATTTCTCAATGTTTGAACTCTGTATGCTTCGGGTACTTGGGATATGTTGAGGCCAAGATGGAGTATCTTCTGTGTGAACTCCTGTAATCGACCGTCTTAAGAATTGTTCGGATATGCGGAAAGTCAGAGATCCGTAGTGTAGATGAGCTGAAAATCCTGAGTTCGTAGCCTATTGAGCGTAGAAAGCCACCGAGCGTGAGATCGTAGATTCGGAGCTGCTGAGCATGAAGTCGTAGGTTTGTAGTCTCTCGAGCGTAAAAGCTACCGAGCACAAAGGCATCCGGGCGTAAAACCATAGACTGATAGCTTGCGAGCGTAAAACCGTAGATCTGTTGCTGTCGAGCGTAGAAAGCTCCTTAGTGTAGAACTGTAGATTTGTAGCCTGTGAAAAAGGAAGAAATCTTCCGGGCGTAAGGTCGTGGATCCGTTGCCTTCGAGCGTGAACTAAACGCCACCAAGCATGAGATCATCGATTTGGTATCTGCTGAGCGTAAAGTCGTAGGTTTGTGGCCTCTCGAGCATAAAAGCTACCGAGCACAAAGGCATCCGGGCGTAAAACCATAGACTTATAGCTTGCGAGCGTAAAACCGTAGATCTGTTGCTGTCGAGCGTAGAAAGCTCTTTTATCATAGAAATCGCTGACCTGCTTTCGCACAAAAAACTCTTCGAATTTGCTGACTGTCCGTCTTTCGAGAGTAGTGGGCTGACGTAGTACCCAATCATAACCAAATATTTAATTTGTGAGATTTGGTTGGGGTTTCGAGGAGCTCGTCTGAGGATTCGAGGAGTCGACCCGAACTCTATATATATCCCAAGCTTTTGAGAGAAAAACTTTTTATCCGTCTTCTGCGAAAGAGAGCCTTCGATTGTTTGAGTTTTTTCCCTCGTTCTTTCTCCGAGCACTCCGAGTTTTCAGAGATGGCGCCGAAACAAACCCCCTCCACCAAGGGAAAGAGTACAGGCTCTTCTTCTCGTTCTTTTGTCCCAGCGAGAGAGTCTTCGGTCGGGCAAGGTGAACTTCCTTCTGAGGGAAGCATCCTGCCGACGAGTAGCGCACCCGGCCTTAGAGGTATAGCCTTTGGGATGATAAAGAACGACGAAAAATCCTTCGCACACGTTGAACGTGACCGCGCTAGGTCGTCTCCTGTGCTGATAGCCTCTTTGAGGAAGATGACGCACGGAGACATTTTTATCTTTTACGCCCACATTTCTAATATGCCAGCGTAAAAACTCCATGTTTTCGCAGTTATGAGCGTAAAAGCTCTAACTGCCGAAAACTTGGTGTATACTATAAAATTTTAGTTTTACGCTTTGGATAGGATCTCCGGCGTAATAACTAGAATTTTGGCAGTCTGGCGTAAAGCACGGACTGTATGCCGCCAATTACGCTTCAGGATGTGACTTCCGGCGTAAAATGACCAAATTTTGTACAGTCTTGGTGTAAAGCACAGACTGTCGTTTCTTGGTCTTTATGTTGCAAGATTCGTAATGACGTATTTTCCTTGCACTTTCGCAGTTAACTTGCATGAGTCTCCACTGGCCGATGTGATGGGATCCGCTGCCGGGATGCTGCACTCGAATTATCTGGAGGATCTGTCGCACGTGATATTTCCTATCTTCGGACCCCAGTATCCCGAAGGAAGGGAGATCTTGATATCGGCTCAGGGCGAGCGGACATTGCTGAACATGATTAACGGAGAGCCCCTGACGTACATAGACGGGGACCAGTACATCAAGCCGGCCTTTCTCTTTGGGGACATGATTGACAAACAGTCCCAGACGAAGCCCAAGAGAGAACCCTGGGTTTTTCCCGCCGAGAGTGTGGCCTTGTATTTGCCCACGATGCCGAGAGATTATCCCATCTCGGCTTTCTTCCATGCCACATATCGCAGGGGGATGTCGTGGACGCTGACTCCTGATCTTTACGGCAAGCCGGGGAAGATCTTTCATCTGAAAGGAGCTGACCAGGGGTCGTTTGTCAGCCGCCCTTCTGGCATCTTGACGTTGTTCAGGGGACTGTGCCCGGGCAGCGTCCCGAGTAAAGACAGTTCAGTGATCCAGCCGGTCCAATTGTCGACTTTCTGCAATAACTTCATGGTACGAGGAGGGGTATACCCCAAGGAGAATCCTTGGTGCAATGGGTGGATCACCCCAACAAACCTCCGATGGTCCTGCCTAGTTGGCTGGGCTTTGAAGCATTTTCGGAGAGAGCTGGAGGTCATTGGACTGTATGCTGCCGTGAGTGTGACGAGTGTTGGGTTGCCTCCCAACCCTAACCTGTTTTTGGCACTGATGGAGCGATACATTTCGCTCACCGGAACCTTTGCCACTCCACTGGGGGAGATGGGGTTGGCCCTCCACGAAATGGCAGTGATCTCGGGACTGCCGATGGGGGATACCCCGTATGAAGAGTATGTTCCCACCAACCGGGAGTTGGAGGACTCGGACCCTCGGGTTGTGGAGGTGTATCAGGAGCTGATGTGCCACTACTTCGCGTGCACTGCTTTTTATAATGAGCCTTCTGACTTGGCTCACACCACTAAGTGGATGTCCTACCTCTTCTTCCACCGGGCCAGGGCCGTCAAGTCGGAGAAGGTTTCGGGGGGCAAGAATGAGCCCGTGAACTGTTTGGGCGTGCTCAGTGCCCAGGTCGTCGAGGATCTTATGGAGGAGGCTAAAGCTCCAGATCAGTTCCTCTCTAACGGGGTAGGAAAGTATCCTGAAGGCACTAAGGCCTATAGTTACTTGAGGCGCTGTCTCAGGCCTTTGTCTGAGGAAGCCAGGCTGGCTGGCTTTCTCTCCCTATGGCTGCGTCGAGTAGTGGTGCCTGGCATCGCGTCCGCGGACCGCATCCACCGGAACATCCTGTGGCCTGCCGTGCGTCTGGTGTTCGGGGCAAGACTGGGCTTGCTCCCTGCCATGGTGTGCCGTATACAGGCTGGCCTGAGAGCCATGACTGACGGACTGCTCGTCGATGAAGCTCGACGTGATAGCTTTCCCCGGGTATAGTTACCATACCTGTACTTGATGGGATGGTTAATTCTCCACAACCCTCGGGTGATGTCTCCCGGCCCTGGTAGCAGCGCGGGGGGGGGGGTTGTTTCTTGCTGAACTACAAGGACTCCCTCTGGAACGTGAACACAGTCTTAGACTGTCGGCTGGTGCTGAGCCTCGGTCATTGCTGGAAGCTCCTCTGCACCCTCCCCTCTGTACATTGCAATCAGTCGGGGATTAGGCTTGAGGATTTAGGTGGAGAAAAGACATATCTTTCTCCGGAAGCTTTTAATTGGTTGGTCTGCATCAGACCCTCCCATCTGCTGTACATAAGCGAAGATCATTGCTTCTTCGAGCCTTACTTGCCCAGTCGGTTTGCCAGGCAGTTTGGGTACGATCAGCTGCACGTGGGCAATGCCATCATCAGCTTCAGGTCCAGGGGCGGACTCATTGATGGAGCCAGGGGATGGCGGTATTTTATCATGGGCTACACGGGAGCAATCTTTATCGTGCCGGTCGTCACCCTCTCTACGGACCTGCGTATCCTCCATTCGTACGCTCAGTTCTACATGGCGATCAACACCTTCCATCGCGATTTTGACATTCATGGAAGCTTTAGGGTGCCTTCTCCCAAGCCTGGGGGAAGAATCGAAATCCCCTCAGTTTCATCTGACGAGGGTGAGGAGTCCGTCACTCCGGATGAGCCTCTGGTGTCGGTGCCGAGGTGCAAAGTGCCTCCGCCTGCGGGGGCTTTGGCGGTCTCTGGGAAGCGAAGGGATCCTGCTTCGAAGCAGACTTCCCTTCGCAAGAGAAAAAAGAAGACGGTTAATCGCCCTCTTCAGATTCCTGGCATCGAGGCTCCTAGAGAGGAACCTGCTGTCTCTCCTGTTGGGGATGTCTCTTTGATTGGAGGTTCCCCGCCTCTCGGAGAGGGACCCTCAGTTTCGACTGGTGGTGCCAGAGAACTCCTGCTTGAGGCTGCCGTTGCTGCCACTGCCTCCGGTAGTGGAATAAAATTGCCCGCGTGGCCGAGGAAAATGGGAGAATCTTCCCCTAGACCAGCAACGGATGAAACTCCTACCGCGTCCGTGAGCATGACCAGCGAGGTTCCAGCTGACGAACCTCGACCGCGTCTCGGTGGAGGCTTGGTAGAGCTCCTGGCGATGTCGGTTGTCCCACCCCCTTCTCCAGGTATGACAGTTTGTATTGCGTCATTAAGGCATGATATAGCTACATCAGCTGCAGACGCGGCATATATACCGTTGGCTACGGGTAAAGGTCATCTTCATGTCTCCTCTTAGAAAGATTACTATCATATTTATATCAACTTTCTTGTCCTCTTCTCAGGGGATGGCATCCACGGGGAGTATAGCGTTGAAGCACCTTCTGGCTCTGCTCGGGCTCCTGGCGATGATACGGAGGCGTTCGACTTCGAGGAGGAAATACCTTCGGGGGCCAGCTCGTCCGGAGTAGTTTCTTCACCTCAAGAGGAGGACGAACCCGTCATCGTGACCTCGCCTCTTGCGAGTATGCCGATGACTTCGACCGTCGTTGTTGCACCTTCTTCGATCGCACCACCCGTCGAGGCGGTGGCTGTGGCCACCTCGTATGCAATCATTCCTGGAGGGGAACTCGCCAATATCGGGGCCACTCCTGGCGTCCAACCAAATCTGGTTGCGCTGAACGAGCTGTATACCAGCATCTTTTACACCAGTTTGAACACGCTGATATCAATGGTGTTGGCAAAGAATCTGGATTTTGAGCATCTGAAGAAGGCTTTCCAGTTTTCGATTGGGGCGGTCAGGGAGTTCGGCGATTCTGGGGTAGCTGACGCCCTGGAGGCGATGGTTAATGGGTTGGAGCAACCTATTAACGAATACTTGCAGCTGACTCGGGGCAGTTTTGAAGCTGAGGTCCAGGCCAGATACGACTTCATGACTACGCGGCTTACCAAACAGCTGGAGAGCCTAGATAACTCCATCAAAGCACATAAGCTGGAGATGGATAAAAGAAAAGCTGTCGTGGAGGAGGCTCTTGCTCTTCAGACGAAGTGCCAATCCGAGCACGAAGGAAACGTAGCGAGGGCTCGCAAGTTGAAGGAGAAACTCGCTCTGGCAGAGGAGTGGGCTTCTCAGTCACTGGCAGGTCTAGACGTAGCGATTGGTCGACTGAGCACCGTGCGACGGGACCTGGAGCGTGCAGAAGCTGCCCGAGCTGGCTCTCTTCGGGCAAGGGTCGAACTGTCCTTTACGAACAATCCTGAGGCACGGTTGGAACAGGCCCGCACTGATGTACCCTTTCTTCTTTTTGCTTCCCCAATGTATTGCTGCTCTTTTCGGGAATAAATAAAGCGAATCTTTTCTGACTTTGTGGACCCATCATTTCGGAATGTAAATGACAGGTTTGGGTGAGAGTGGTATCAGAGGTAGTATGGACGTGATAGACCCTCGATAAACTTCTAGCAGGACATACCTATTTAGAGGTCATACTGACATGATAGAATATGACCTAACTATTTTCGTTTTGGAAGTAGTTTGGTCAGACTTTGAGATTCTCGCTATATTCCACTTGAGCAGAGGAGGTTAAGCATAGTACCTCTTCAGGAATTTACCGTTGATAGGAGCCATTAACCGGTCTCCAATAGGCTGGGCTAACCAGTAAGCGCCGTTCGAGAACGTTGTCTCGATCACATAAGGGCCTTCCCACTTGGGCTAAAATTTTCCTTTACTCCTGTGAGTAAGAATCATCGGCCTTCTTACGGTTAAAACTAGCTCGCCGACTTTGAATACTCTTTCCTTTACTTTATGATTGAAAGCTCTGGAAATGCGTGCTTGGTAGAGCGCGATACGCTGTTGAGCTTGGAGGCGTTTCTCGTCTAATCCTTCTAGCTCCTGAAGCCTTAACAAGTCATTCTTTTCTCGAGTCAGCTCATTAGTCACGGCTATCCTGAGCGACGGGATCTGGATTTCAATGGGAAGAACTGCTTCGCTCTCGTAGACCAGTGAAAATGGGGTACAACCTGTCGGTGTCCGTACCGTTGTGCGGTATGCCCAGAGACATTCGCCCAGCTTCTCATTCCAGTCTCTTTTTTTTGAAGAGACGAACTTCTTCAAGAGTTTGATAATGGTTTTGTTGAAAGCTTCCGCCAAACCATTAGCAGCTGGATAATATGCCGTAGAGGCAATATTATGTATTCGATTTTTATCGCAAAATCGATGAAACACTTGGCTGATGAATTGAGGCCCATTGTCATGGATTATCCTTCGGGGAATCCCAAAGCGATAAATAACGTGATGCTTGATGAAGCTGATTACGTCAGACGCCTTTACCTCAGCAAAAGGGATCGCCTCTGCCCATTTGGAGAAGTAATCCGTGATGGCCAGTATGAACCGGTGACCTCTGGAAGAAGACGGGTGAATAGGACCAATTATATCCATACCCCATGCTTCGAAAGGCCAGGATGCAACCGTAGGATGTAGATATTCAGACGGTTGATGTATGAAGTCTGCATGAACCTGACAGGCTCTGCATTGTCTTGCATAGTTGATCACGTCTGTGATCATAGTGGGCCAGTAATAGCCCATTCTCCTGATACGATCCTGTAGCTTAGGACCGGGCTGATGCGCTCTGCATACGCCGTCGGGAGCTTCTCGGATAATCTGCTGTGCTTCGTTGTCTGAGAGACATCTTAATAGCAGTCCGTCGTAGGTCCGGCGATATAGGCATTGTGAAGATGCATCGAAGTAGAAGCATAATGATCGTCTTTTGACGGATACTGCTTCTTTGGGGTCCTTCGGCAAGATTTCGTATGCGACGAAATCTATGAAGTGACTTCTCCAGTCTCTTCTAGGGGGATCCGTGTTCACAGCGTAGCTGCATTCTATGTGAAAGTTGTTCTTCACGCAGAATAAATATCTGTTAAGAAGGATTACCGAATCCTGCCTTCTTATAGGAGTGGCTAAATCCGCAGCTAGACTGGCTAGGGCATCAGCTTCCAGATTCTGAGATCGAGATAGATGCTCTAGGAAGAACCCTTTGAATGTCATGGCTATCTCGACCGTTGCTTGGTGATAGGGGATGAGGTCTGGATTTCGGACTTCATATATTCCTCTGACTTGATTGACGATAAGCAGAGAATCACCGAAAGCTTCCAGGGACTCGACCCCCAGCTCTTTAGCGACTTGGAGCCCGATTAACAGAGCGTTGTATTCCACCACATTATTGGAGCATGGTTCGTTAAGATAATATGCCTGGAAGATAACGAGTTTATCAGGAGTGACCAGGACGATTCCTACCCTTGAAACTACGTTTCCCTGGGGACCAGTCCTGGAGGCGCTGTCGAAGAACAGTTGCCATGTGTCACTTTCCATTACGGAATTACATTCTGCAACTTCGTCGGGAATGTCTTCGTATAATTTGGAGGCCTCCGGGATCGGATGAGCGGCTAGGAAGTCGGCCAGCGCTTGGCCTTTGATGGACTTCTGCGGGACGTATACCATGTCATATGGTGTTAACAGCATCGCCCAAGTTGCGAGTCGGGAATTAAGAACACTTGGCTTGCTCATCAGTACTCGAAGAGGGTTGATCCTGGAGATGATATGAATAGTCTGGCCGGTGACATAGTGCCGCGACTTCTGGATAGCGAACATCATAGCCAAGCATTCTTTCTCTACTGGGTTGTACCGGTGTTCGGCTTCGACCATCATCCTGCTGAGGTAGTAGATAGCCTGTTCATGCCCCACATCGTTCTTCTGTGCGAGAAGAGCTCCTAGAGAATTATCCATCGCTCGAACGTACAGCAAGAATGGTCTTCCTATGATGGGAGGCACCAGAACTGGCTGACTGGTGAGGTAGCGTTTGATATCCCCGAATGCTTGCTGACAGGTTTTGTCCCATACGAAGGATACACCTTTCTTCATGAGATGCGAAAAGGGCTGACATCTTCCCGAGAGGTTGGATATGAACCTCCGGATATAAGCCAGACGGCCTTGAAATCCCCGGAGTTCCCTCAGATTGCGGGGCGGTCGCATTTCTATGATGGCCTGGACTTTGTCAGGGTCCACCTGGATGCCTTTGGCGGTAATGACAAATCCCAGTAATTTGCCACTAGATACACCCAGGAAGGACTTCGTAGGGTTCATCTTGAGTTGATGTCGGCGCATTAACTCGAATATCGTCCTCAAGTCTTGAATGTGATCATCTTTGAGGCGACTCTTGACGGCTATGTCGTCCACGTAACATTCTACTATTTTGCGTGGATGCTCGTGGAATATGTTACTCATAGCCCGTTGGTATGTAGCCCCGGCGTTCTTCAATTCGAAGGGCATGACCGTATAGCAATATACTCCCAACGGAGTCCGGAAGGCAGTGTGCTTCTCGTCTTCAGGATGCATCTTGATCTGATTGTATCCCGAAAATCCGTCCATGAAAGACATGCGTTCAAAACTGCAGGTGTTATCGATCATGATGTCCGTGATGGGAAGAGGGAACTCATCCTTGGGGTAGGCTGCATTCAGATCTCGGTAATCGATGCAGATACTTATTTTTGCATTTTTTTTCATGACTGGGACAACGTTGGCGACCCAGTCGGGATGTTGTTCTTCTCGGATGAAACCGCAGGCTATGAACTTCTTGACTTCAGCTTCGATGGCGTCCATCATGTCCGGGCAGAACCGGCGTTGGTGCTTCTTCATAGGCTTCGAGTCGGTCAATATATTGAGTTTATGAGTAGCCACCTTCGGGTCAAGGCCCGACATGTCCTCATAATTTCACGCAAAGACGTCGATATATTCTTTTATCAGCTGGACAACTTCTTTCCGTTCAGCTGGGGAAAGATTGTTGCTGATGAATATCGGTTTTGGTGAAAGTTCACCCCCAACATCAACCTGGTTAACTTCGTCTTTGGTGGGAGGTTCCCTCTGCTCGAAGCGGAATTCCCACTGCATATCCATTTGTTGAGCCCAAGAGTCATTCTCAAACGGCTCAGAATCCTGTTCGTCTGCTTCAAAGGGATCTGCCACCACCATTTTTGCTGATAATGCTTGCTCGAGAGCTTCAGGTGAGTCGGAGGGTGACGAGTTTGAGACGACAACCGATGTGATAATCGATAGCCAAAACCAAGAAGGTTTGTTCAGAGGTAATATGAACGTGATAAACTTCTGGGATGCAATTCTATCGGGGATGGGAGTGCATATCTGTTCAGAGGTAATATGGACATGGCAAACTTCGTGGACCTAACGCCACTGGCGTACTTAGAGTTAAGTACGGGCGCTAAGTTGAGATGACAACCGATGTCATAATCGATAGCCAAAACCAAGAAGGTTTGTTCAGAGGTAATATGAACATGACAACTTCTGGGATGCAATTCTATCGGGGATGGAAGTGCAGATCTGCTCAGAGGTAATATGGACATGGCAAACTTCGTGGACCTAATGCCACTGGCGTACTTAGAGTTAAGTATGGGCGCTAAGTTGAGATGACAACCGATGTGATAATCGATAGCCAAAACCAAGAAGGTTTGTTCAGAGGTAATATGAACATAACAACTTCTGGGATGCAATTCTATCGGGGATGGAAGTGCACATCTGCTCAGAGGTAATATGGACATGGCAAACTTCGTGGACCTAACGCCACTAGCGTACTTAGAGGTAAGTACGGGCGCTAAGTTGAGATGACAACCGATGTGATAATCGATAGCCAAAACCAAGAAAGTTTGTTCAGAGGTAATATAAACATGACAAACTTCTGGTTTAAGAAATGAAATGCTTGGATGATGAACATAAGCTTATGTCTGGACAATCCACTGTGGAGTGTCTTTCTTGAGTGAGGATGGTCCTGAAGAATCCACTAGAGAGGTTTTTTAGGGACTCTTCCTCAAGTACATTTTTTTTTGAAGAGAGCAAATTGTTATGTAAGAAAAGAATGGAAATCCAATTGGTAAGGATCGTCCCCTTGTTTACAGATTCAAAGTGATGACCTTGGCCTCGATCAACTCCTGAATTTTCCTTTTTAGCACATAGCACGCCTTTGTGGGGGTGATGAGTGTACCGATGGAAGAGGCAATAATCCAGGTTATCCATTTTGCCAGCCTTCTAAGGATGTCTGATGCTGGGTAGCCGAAGTTTGTGCTCTTTCACTAACATATCAAAGACTTCAATGATGTCGTCTTCATTGAAGGAGAAAGTTCCTCTTGGTCTTCGGTCTTGCGGGGAGATCGTCGTCGTTGCATCATCTTCGGATCTTGAGGGGATTCTACCCCCGGCCCTGGACGTCACTTTGTTCTGTCGAGGTAAGTTACTCCTAGACACGCCGTGGCCTCTGGCCACAGAAACTGATTTATCAGGAACTGCCTCTGGTTGTACAGGATTGGATTTCGGAATTTTGGGTCTCGTGAGAGATGCAGTATATCCTAACCCAAAACGAACTTTTTGATGGTGAGAATTACTACGCACCGGCGTTCGCCTACCTTTCCCATAGGTGAGACCTTGTTTCAGTTTCAAGTCGTAACCCATGTTTTAAATTATATTTAATGCTTGTGGGCTATATCTGTGGGTTTGTATCCTGCCAGTTTTAGGCCTGCGCGATTCCTCCTGTACGATTGGGGTGTTCCGTCTGCTACCGAAGATTATCGGACGCTGATCGCCATGGGTTGGCAGAATAATAAAGATGGAGTCTTCCTGTGGTCCACCTGTTATGACGACATTAGACGTTGACGTATCTTCCCATACGATCTCCCCGCGTTTGACTGTTAGGGGAATTGAAGTCCATTTATGACTCTTGTTTTTGCGTTTCTGGATTAGATAATCCCGTAGGTCAGGAGAATTTACAGAAGAAGATGAAGGCTTGTTCCTTCTGTTCCCCTCAGTGGGTATGCGGAGATTGGGTACCGTGGTTTTCCCTATGCCACCTGTGTACAACAGGTTGGCCATCTGGGTGGCGGATAATCCCCGGGGAGGGTGCCTTCCCGCAACCTGAGCTTGCTTTATGTCGTGGGACTTCGTCTGGCGTAATTTGGAGATTTGCTCAGACTGGCGTAAAGCTGAAGAGGTCCCCCGTCGGCCGTCGGCTTCCCGCGTAATCCGGAGGGTAGGCAGATTGCTTCTTCGCTGGCGTAATGGCCGAGGAGTTGAGTACTCTGCCGCTTACTTCCCCTTGCGGAAATCACAGCGCTCATCTGGTTCCCCGTAGAGGTCAGATGTTATCTTGCGCATGGAGCGTGATTTGTACTTCTGACTTGGCGCTGAGGCATCATCAGAAGTTTGGTCTGTACCGCGCGTAGCGGGAGACTGGTTTCCACGCGTATTGTGCAGTAGATATTTCTGGATTAGCGCTGAGGCTTTGCCCGAAGTTTCGTCTGTACCGCGCGTAGCGGGAGACTGGTTCTTACGTGTAAAGTGCAATGGATACTTCTGGGTCAGCGCTGAGGATTTGCCCAAAGTTTTGTCTGTACCACACATAGCGGGAGACTGGTTTCTACGCGTAGAGCGCAATGGATACTTCTGGGTCAGCGCTGAGGCTTTGCCCGAAGTTTCGTCTGTACCGTGCGCAGCGGGAGACTGAATTTTACGTGCAGGGCACGGAGGGAGCAATGCTACAACCTCATTGGTCAGAGAGGTCAGAGAGATCGGAGAGTCCACAGGAATGGTAGAGGATGTCTTGGGCATCTAGACCTTGCGCAACTTCCTGTTGTCTTGGACGGAGAGAGGGTGAGAGCTGCCCCCGGTTCGAAGTATGTCTTCGTAGGCAGACTGGTGGAATTAGACGACCAGTGTCTTCTTCACGGTTCCTATAGATACCGCATCGTGTTGAGCAATTGCTTCCTCATCAGAAGAGAAAGATGTCTCCAGCAGAGTCGCCATCTTGTTTGTGGTATTAAACGAAAGAATGAAAATGTATTCAAGATGGGGTTTATACGAAACCCGCCTTCTTTGGTTTACAAACAAACTTGTACAATTTGATCCTATGCGAGGATATGGGAGTACAATTTATTTAATCTGGGTAAATATTGCTATAGGTGTCTGAGCTGCAGTCGATCACTTTAGCCCTTGGACCACACGATGTTGAAGAAGTGCCGTAGAAGACAGGAAGCAGCTTCGAAGGTTGCAAAAGAGGGTGGACGTACGATGCCAAAGTCGTCGATCCCTACTCTCTGCCTGAGCTCCGGATTCTTTCTCTCTCTCTCTCTCTCTCTCTTGACCTCTGGTTCGATCTTTCTTGGAAGTTCGACCTTGGGTCTGATATTGGTTTCTTGACCAATTTTTCGACCTTTCCAATTTGTCGACCTTTTTCCTCATTGATAGAGGTCTCTATTTATAGAGTTTTAGTGACAGTGACCACTCCGTCGGTGTAGAAACCGAGGAGTGGAAAGTACAGCACCCTTTTACACAACGGTTAAAGTAACCAATGCCTGCGTATAGATGATCCTTTGAATGAGCGTGTGACGCGGGTCCAACTAAGGGAAAAATGCGTATAATCGCTATGAAGATCACGGCGTAGAAGCCACGTAGATAGGTATCCATTGTGTAGAAGAGGTTGGCATAGAAGCCAAATGTTTGTCACCATGGCATAGAAGCCAAATAGTTATCAAACCGGCATAGAAGCCGAATAGGCGTAGAAGCCGAATAGGCGTAGAAGCCGAGTGGTCATAGAGGCCGAGCAGGCGTAGAAGACGAGTGGTCATAGAGGCCGAGCAGGCGTAGAAGCCGAATGGGCGTTGAAGCCGAACAGGCGTAGAAGCCGAATGGGCGTTGAAGCTGAGCAGGCGTAGAAGACGAATGAGCACAAATGCTGGATGGGCGTAGAAGCCGCTGCGTACCGTGCCATAGTGCTGATGTGGACATCTTAGCCGGAATTACGGCTTTTGAAGATATAATCAAATCTCTTGCATTAAATGCCGAGATTTGCCACTATCCTGTGCGTTAAATGTAGAGGCGTGTTTTTGAAGGTCTGTAACCCCTTCTGCGCATCAGTCGCAGAGACGTGCCTTGAGAAACTGTCACCGCTCTGTGCATCAGACGTAGAGACGTGCTTCGGACCCCGTACGGAGTGCAGCTTTTGATGTGGCAGGCGGTTTGTCTACTGCAGAACGTAAAACAGCTCGTGTTTTGCCTGTGTAAAATAAGGCAGCGTATCCCTTCGTGCTTGTAAAAGCAGTTTACGCAAAGGGGATGGCAGTATTTGACAGCCTGGGTCGCAGTGCTGTGCCATCATTATAGCCGTCGTCTGGGTAGTCGAGCCGTATCCCTTGTACACGTCAGGTTCATTTGCAGGCTCTGATAGGTTCATTGCAGGGCCTGACAAGTTCACTTCGGAGAATACGAAGCATCTCTTGTACACCTCAATGCTACGTTTGAAAGAGGATGAGTTTTACGCCCTGGAGGCGATAAAGCACCCTGTTTACGCTGAAGCAGCTTGGACGTACTGCCTTACGCGGATGGTCCTTCGAGCTTTCATATTTCACGCTGCATTTTTAGCGGAAAGAGCTCTGTTGCACGTTTGATGGCTCTGAAGGCCTCTGCTTACGCTGCTCTGCACTAATATGCCGCGTATAGTCATCCGGCGTATTTTTCATGCTTCTACAACAGGGAAGCTATTTCACAAAGTGAGTTGTAAGCGGAGGCAGTCAGGTATTACACCAACTTATATAATCAAAATAATTATAGAGTTAATTTTTCTATGATTGTTTGCAAAAAATTAGTTATGGTTGCTAGTAATGATGGTCTGTTGGCTCCGGTTAAAATGGAGGAGTTGGATGCTATACTGCTAAATGCGGATCCTAATAAAGCTCCGGGGCCGGATGGTTTTGGTAGCAAGTTCTTTAAGGTCCATTGGGCGCTTCTTAAAAAGCAGGTGTTAGAGGTGGTACAAGACTTCTTCACACATGGTCGATTGTTACGAGAGCTGAATCACACGTTCTTGACTCTTATTCCGAAGAATGAATGCGCTACTGCACTTTCTGATTTTTGGCCGATTTATTGTTGTAATTATCTTTATAAAATTATTACTCATCTTATGTGTCGGCGGATGGAGGGTATTATGCAGGAATTTGTCTCCCGTAACCAGGCGACATTCATTAAGGGGAGGACTATTGCGGACAACAAACTACTTGCTCATGAGATGATTCGTGGCTTTCATAAAGTTGGCTCAAGAAAAGTCGACCTCAAGCTGGATCTGAGAAAAGTATATGATATAGTAAACATGGAGTTTTTTTGTCATATCATGCGCTCCATGGGATTTGACCAGCGATGGGTGGACATGGTACGGGAGTGTATATCGACAGCTACATTCTAGGTTTTGATCAAAGGTCAACCGCATGGGTTTATACGGAGAAACCGGGGGCTGCGCCAAGGCGATCCGATGTCACGGTACCTCTTCACTTTGGTGATGGAGTACTTCACGTGTCTCATCGACTTGGCAGTTCACCGAGGACCGATTATTCAGGTATACAGGAGGGTCCAACCGCATGTCTCGCACCTGATATATGCAGATGACCTACTGGTGTTTCTTACTCCTACGTTTGCTGGACTCCACTTATTGGCGATTATGTTACAGTAATTCACAGACTTGACAAGACTTAATCTGAATAGAGACAAGAGCAAAGCATACTTTGATAGTCACTGTCCGGACAAGGAGGAGCGGGCGACCTTGTTGGGGGTGGAAAATGAGATTTACCAATAAAATACCTGGGAATTCCGCTATCAGTCAATTATGCGGTGGATAGCGATTGCCAATCGTTGGTTGAGTATACTCAGCGACGGGTGGAGGGACGGCAGGCTCAGAGCTTACCTTTCGGCAAGCGTATCGAGTTATTACGATCAGTTATCTCTGCTATTGTGCTATGTTGGTTGCAGACGGTTATGTTGCCGATTACTATGATCCGGAGGACGGAGAAGATTTGTGCAGACTTCATCTAGCATGGAGGTATTCACGCAATTATGTGGGAGGACTTGTGCCGGCCGAAGCAGGAAGGTGGGGTTGGATTACAATCACTTCAGACTCTTCGTACTATCGTTGGTATGAAATTGACATGGAAGTTCATCTCACATGAGTCCCTTTGGACTAGGTGGATGGCGGTCAGGTATCTAAAAGGCAAAAATGTGTGGGCTCATCGTGTTAACACCAACTACTCAGTTCATTTCAAGACCATTATGTACTACCGATCGATTGTGAAGGGGGAGATTTCACGGAGGTTCAAGGATGGCCAGGTAACCAATATGAGGTTGGATCCAGGGATTCGACATTCTAGTCTGCTGGACTTATATGGTGCCATGGCGAATTCCCACACTATGGAGTCACAGCTGGTTAGTTGCATCCTACATGGAGGAGTGTGGTATCCGAACAGACATCGGTGGGCAAGGCAGGCCAAAGGAATGATCAGGGAGCTGCCAGTGGATGGAAGCATGCTTGCGGACGCATGGTTCTGGAATTCATCACCTACCAGAATTTTTTAGCACAGGCGGGTTTATGATTCCATCCGAGGAGACCAACCATATATGGATGATGCATAGTTCATTTGGATGAAGGGGGCGACACGAAAGATACAACTTTGCATGTATCGAGTCTGGATGGGGCGTCTCCTGACCTTGGAGAGACTAGTGCTTTTTGGTGTACACATTGAAGGCCATAGATGCACTCTATGTTAGGATAGTCCCAAGTCTATCAGCCACATATTTTTTGGATGTGCCTATGCGGAGCAGATAATTTTGGAGCAGGGAAGGAGGATGCACCTTCCACTGGGTGCGGAAAGAGAGCTGGACGAGTTGATCATGCGCATCAGGGGAGCTAGAAGGCGAGGACTGGAGTGGTTCAGAGAAGCATGCATCATATTGGCGGCGGCGGTGTGGCATATTTGGAGAGAGTGCAATAAGCGTTTATTCGAGGGTTTGGTTACCCCTGCTATTGGTGTTATCAACAATATTGAGTTTGATGTAATGTGTCTATTGGCTAAAGTGCCTCTTCAGTTAGGGAGACGGGTTGTAAGCAGTACTATTAATTAATACAATTACCTTCGTCCAATATATATATATATATATATATATATATGTGTGTGTGTGTGTGTGTGTGTGTGTGTGTGTGCATGAATTTTGGGTCATGTTCAAATTTTACATCTATTGATGGGGTATCAGTTCAGCCATGCCAAAAATAATGTGATACGGCCAATACATATTGGCATTAAACTTAAGCTTCAAAACTTGGTTGAAAACCGAGATATAGCTAAATTTGTAAACAAGTTATAGTGACCCTTCCACTAAATACATTCTTTGTGGTTTGAAGTTTGCATAAAATTTCACACAATTTTTTATCCTTGTCATCAATCTCTCCTCTCCTGCAATAAAGCTTGATGGCAGAAGATTTCAACCATAAATGGTTCGCTAAGTGCTCTTCAGTAAACGAGAGTTTGATTAACATACCAGTCCATGCAATTCCTATTCTCTCAAGGATCCTAAAGCAATATCCTAATTGGTGGGATAATCCTTTTTTGGAGAATACCAATAGAAAGATGAATGGCATGTTGATCCCCTTCTTGGTAAAGCCATCGCATGTGACTTCAAATTCATGTGACTTCAAATGCATATAAGGAAATGATATTACTAAGTCAGATTCTATAGATCTTCTCAAGATTTTTAGACCCAGTACTTTTTTGTATACTAAGATTCTCAAGGTAAAGAAAGGAAATCAAAGATAGACACAATCCTGCTTACTACAAGTACACCGACATCCTCTTTCTTTCCCTCCGGCAAGATTTGAAACCACTGGGTTTGGTTGCAATGCTTGACAAATTGTATCCTATGCAATGCGAACTTGATCTGAAGACCTACAAACTCAGATTTTGGAAGAAGGTAATTCTGTTACAAACTCCTGGCTCGATAGCCTACAAACTTGGCCCGAAGGTCCGCACTTGCATCGTATCTACACCCGCATCGATCGTGCACTACGATTACCCTCACATTAATTCTCCCACAGAAAATTAAATGTGTTTTCCTATTATATATATATATATATATATATATATATATATATATATATATATATATTTCAAACCAATTGAGTTTTGTGTCAGATTCGAATTTTACATCAATTCGAACTGAACCGACATGCTAATCGTCCTATCCACAATAGATATTGTTCTTTATTTTACATCATTGAGACAAAGTACCCACCCAAATAGTTTTGAATGTAATGATATTAAGATGTATGAATATTGTGAATATATAGTGTACAACTTCCACAAGTGGTAATGCTTAAGAACCGATTTTTTTAAGAACCAGTGGTTTTTTTTCAGAACCGTGGTTTAACCGGTGAACCGTCCGAATACTACAGAAATACTGTAAAATAGCGATGGATCTCAGCGACAGATCAAATTTCGTCGTTGTGTTAGCGACGGACAACCAATGACATAGCGACTAATTTATTCATATAAGAAATATATATTAATTTTTGTCGCTATTCCGTCGTTGTGGTGTCAATTTTTTCTCCGCGACAAAAAAGCCACGAAAAAATTTTCGTCGCTGCCAAACGTTAAAATTCAATGTTCCAGTTTCATTTTCATTTTTTCCCAAACGTTAAAATTTTTTTCCCTCTCTCTCCTCTCTTACCCCTAACCCTCGACCCTCCGACCCCCTCTCCTCCCCCTCCTCCTCCTCCGGCGGCAGCTTCTCCTCTCTCACCTCCTACCCCCTCTCCTCCCCACGACCCCCGACCCTCCGCCCCCCTCTCCTCGACACCCCCACTCTGGCCCCCCTCTCTCGACCCCCCGCTCCACCACCCCTCCTCGACACCCCTCTCCTCCGACCCCCTCTCCTCCTCCTCCTCATGACCCCCGACTCTCTGTCCCTCTATCCTCGACACCCCTGACCCCCCCACTCTGGCCCCCCTCTCTTGACCCCCCTCTTCTCGACCTCCCTCTCCATCACCCCTTCTCGAACGTAAATCCTAATCATAGTTTTTATTTGTTTAATTATTGGATTTGGGATTTAGGGGTTATACATAATTTTTGCATTTGGGATTTGGGTGCTGGACACGTACATACACGATACATTGGACACAGACACTAGAACACGGATACCCCATACACACACTTCATCTCCCAATGAGTATTATTCGGTTTGGTTTAAGTCACAGTTAGGGGTGAGTATTATATGGTTCGGTTTAAAAAAATTGGTATATTTAGTTACTATATATATTAGCAAAAAAAAGCGCAAATAAACCGATAGAAAAATCAAATTGTATTATAGTCGTTTATAGTTATACTTTAGAGTACTAATATAAATAGTAATTAGTAGTTACTATAATTAGGTAATAAATACTTTAAAGTAGATATAGAATCTCGAATCGGAGTATCGGCCATATCGTCGGTTACGGATCAGAGTATCAGATTTTTTGAATCAAAAAACAAATAATTATTAATAAATTAATAACATTTTAGAAAATATATTTCTTACATTTATGCATATTTTTTTGTATTTCTAGTGTTGTTTCTTAGTAGTTTTAAAATTGAATGAAATAGTAGTCACCCTTGCCGATTAATTTACATGTGATAGATAGTTTATTTTTAACTTGCTTTTACAATCTTACTATGCTAAGGCATGTATCGGCCATATTCGGATGAGTGTCGAAAAAGTATGATTTTGGATATGTGTAAAACAAGTATTCTAATTCTAGCATTTACAATATTTAGTTCTTTATGAGACTTCTTCATCAAGTATCCTAACTAACTAATCCTTTAGCAAATATCCTAACTCATCTTGTATCTAATCCATATTGTTTGAATATATATGGTACATGTAGAATCAATGAGTCAATACTTAGTTAACCGATCATAGATGTACAATCGGCGACATGAGAGTAGGATTGGTTTGACAGATGATTTTATGGCGGACATTGATAAATTTCTCAAATACGCCCATATTCAACCTCATTTCATGGATAGGAGGCTCATCAAGTGTCCTTGTGTCAAATATCGTAATATACCATTCATAGAGGTGGATCTTATGATGGAGCATCTTACAAGAAGGGTTTTGTATCGAACTACAAAGAGTGGACGGCTCATGGAGAACCTTTATTTTTGCAATATCATCATTCCTCCTTCATTATGGAGGTAGAAGAGTCAACTCTCGGAGATAACTTTGAATATCGACCGCGAAACCTGGCGCGTGAGTTGGTATTTGATGAGGCCGGTCCAACTTTTATTCCGGAGGATCCTAATCCTGATGCGAAGAAATTCTATGATATGTTCAAGAATGCCGATACTCTGTTATACCTAGATTGTGATTCTTATTCTGTCTTGTCAGTGGTGATGCGGCTGTTGAACCTAAAGTTTGATTTTAACTTGCCGTAGGAATACTACGACTGGATAATTAAGTTTGTTAGAGAGTTGTTGCTAAAAGGATCAAAGGAGTTACGTTTTTAAAACTTCTACAAGTCGAAGTGATGATACGGAAACTCGGATTAGGCTACGAAAAGATAGATTGTTGTCAAAACACTACTAGAATAACCGGGATTAGCGACGTTTTTTATCGACTCCAGGTAAAAATGTCGCTAATTTAGCGACTCTATGTAGAAACGTCGCTAGAAGTCACTAAGTGGCGATATTTAGCGACGTTTAGCGACTTTTATTGAGTTTTTAAAAGATTAGTCGCTATAAGTTCAATTTAGGTCGCTAAACGTCGCTAATTTGTTTTATTAAGCGACATTAAGCGACAATTTTTAGCGACGTATACAGTTAGCGACGTCATTAGCGACGTTCAAGGCGTCGCTAAATTAGCGACGTCATTATTGGCGTCGCTAAAACGTCGCTAAATTCAAAATTAGTGACGTCATTATTGGCGTCGCTAAAACGTCGTTAATTTTTTTACTTAGGGCTGATTCCCCCCATTTCCTTCGATCTCTCCCTCTCCCTCTCCCAAATTTTGAACCCCCGCTCTCGATCTCTCCCGCTCCGGATCCTCCTTCCTCCCTCCGGCGACCCCCCTCGGCCGCGCCCTCCCCCTCCGGCTCCTCTCCTCCCGCCGGCGCCCCTCCTCCCTCCCGGCAACCCCCCTCCAGCCGCGTCCTCCCCCCTCCGGCAACGTCCTCCCCCATCCTCCTCCTCCTCCTCCTCTAGGTAAACCCTAACTATCTCTCTCTCTCTCTCTCTCTCACAGGAGACACATAGCACTAACACTGACACGACACACACACGTTACAGACACTGACACATACACACTGACATGACACACACACGTGACCTAGGGTTAAGGTTAGGGTTAGGGTTTTTGACCTTGGGTTAGGGTTAGGGTTTTTGACCTGGGGTTAGGGTTAGGGTTTTTGACTTGGGGTTAGGGTTAGGGTTTTTTTCACATTAACTAAAAATCTAACACATCCTTATATCTTGTATTCTTTTAAGAGAAAACCTAACACACAGTTCATATAATCTACTTGAAAACCTAGGCTATATCATAGCACAAATATACAAGAGTTAAAGAGAGGTGATGTAGATCAATACCTAGTGGGAAGTTAGATCATTTTCTCTTCGAAAAGTGGGCATCATTGCTCACGATGTTCATCACCCGCAGCCTTCTGGTTGAGGCGATGAACACTCTATATCAATCCCTTAGCTCACCTGGATCACCACCAATGTGTCTGGCGAGCAATCAATATAGTTGACACGAGTGGAAACAATGAGGAGGATGGGAAGGATAGGAGCACAGGATCCAAAAAACTACGGGGAAGAACTAAACCGGCCGTGAGGTGGGAAAACTTTGACGTCGATGCCTCTCGTCGACGGGGACAAAGGGATTGGGTAGTAGCCTGCTCAGGTATAGGCGGCTAGAGTTTAGATAATTTAGATGAGAAATGATATATATATATATATATATATATAGAGAGAGAGAGAGAGAGAGAGAGAGAGAGAGAGAGAGAGAGAGAGAAAGGAAAAGAAAGAACGGTAGACAGCTGGAGATTGGCTTGCATGTCCGTACTCAAGTGCCTGCTATTGCACGACTAATCATAGTACCATGCACATAGTAATAGCTGGACGATGTTGCTCTCTAACCAATTTCAAAAATTTGGGTTTGGGTGCTTTTAAGTATGTGCAAGAGACAATGGGTCGGAAGGAGTTGAACATGGGAATCTTGTGGTAGCGAAATACAAAATGTCTTGGTTGAGGAGCTAAATGAGTTGGCGCAATTGAATTGGTTAAAAAAAAAGAATTGTAAGGAGAGAGGGGACAAAATCAAAGGTAATGGTTTAAGCCTAAATGCCTGACATGCTTGGGAGGGATTGTTTTAAAGAATACAATCGCCCACAATGGTGATATAAAAGAATGGCCACAAAGCCTCTTCTCCAAATAATTAATCCTAAGCCCACTTAAATTATTTCCTACTTCAATTACTAATATCCTAGATGGTATTTAGGTAACTTATAGTACTAAAAGTCTAAAACGTCGTATGCAAATATATAAAATATTAATTATAGAGAGGGGGTTTACAACATTGCTAACCATCATTTTTTGATAAGATAGGGTTATGGTTAGGGTTAGGGTTAGGGTTAAGGTTAGGGTTAGGGTTAAGGTTTTTTGATAATATGGATATCTACACTAGATACAATGATAACCATCATTTTTTGACAAGATAGGTTTAAGGTTAGGGTTAGGGTTTTTGATACAAGCATGCAAATATATAAAATATTAATAATATGGATATCTACACTAGATACAATGATAACCATCATTTTTTGACAAGATAGGGTTAAGGTTAGGGTTAGGGTTTTTGATTTGGAAATACAATGATAACCATCATTATTATACTCTCATGTTTTATGATTCGTATCATTATTATACTGCAACAAACAAGTAGTTTTATTATTACTATCATTATTATACTGCAACAAACAATTTATAGGCAGGGCTGCTGAGGGTATGTCTTAAGTAATATCTGTTATTAATTATATTCTTTGTGAGTCATCTAATTCTTCCATTCTGCATTATTAAGGGTATGTCTTAAGTAATATCTGTTATCAATTATATTCTTTGTTTTCATCTATCTTACTAGATGGCACCCAAGAGAGAGACATCTCCTACTGTTAAGGAGGAAGTGATGCCTCCTACTCTTAAGGAGGAAGAGATACCATCTACTGTATCTCAGACGGGGAATTCCAGTCACCCAGCACCTATAGCGGCTGTATCTCAGACGGGGAGTTCCAGCCACCCAGCACCCATAGCGGAGATTGATCACATAGACGTTGTTTATGTGCAGTATCTGAGGGACTGGTATCTGCCCCAGCGTATTGGATATCCTCGAGATTGATACTTATATATTATGCATTTTTTGTGACTATGGTACTTTTTATTTTGTGTGTATTGTGTGACTGTGATATTTTATATATTTTTTGTGTTATTTTGTATGCAAAAAATTCAATGGAGGGTTGCTCCAAGTCTGTCTATAATATTTGTGTGTATTGTATGACTGATACTTTTTATTCATATTAATGATGTTAATTTACCGGTGTTGAGTGTTCCACCGAAGGGGTCGGCGAACCCAGAGAATTCAACGGAGGGTTGCTCCGGGTCTATTTTTAATTAAAAATTCATAGATTGCAGGAATAATAGTTTGGAAATAATTCAGTATTTATTTATTTTTATTTTTTCTGTAAAATTAGCGACGTATTTAGCGACGTTTAGCGACGTTTAGACACGTCGCTAAATACGACAATATTAGCGACACTAATAGACGTCGCTAAACGTCGCTAAATACGTTGCTGTACGTCACAAATTGCTGACATGGCAGTACTGCCAGGTCATTAAAGACATTGCTGTCACGTCGCTATATAAGTCGCTAATTAACGACGTTTAGCGACGTTTATTTACGTCGCTAATTAGTGACGCTGCATCGCTAAACGTCGCTAAGTTAGCGACACATTTAAGTCACGTTTAGCGACGTTTTTCTTTCAACGACGTGCTAATTTCTGACTTCTGTAAAACATCGCTAATTACGTCGCTAAATGTGATTAGCGACATTGTTTGGTCATTTAGCGACGTTTTTGGACGTCGCTAGTTTGACTTTTTCTGGTAGTGTCAAAATAATTTAATATTATACTACAAGTAGAACAATGATAAAGATAAATATATTTTCTGTCATGCGGACCGGTACAAGCCAATTCGGGGCAAAGAAAAGTCAACTACCCGAGCAAGGTTGCGTCCTTACAAGTACTTACAATTTTTATCGATCACAAAGAGGCTGCAGATGATGTATATGTCCGCAAATACAACACAACACATGACATGGCTTAGCAAGAACGAAAGATGGATGAAGGAGAATTATCTCATCCTTCCGATGGAGAGGCATGGAAACATTTTGATCTGTGTCATCCTGAATTTGCTGCGGAGTCCAGGAATATCCAATTGGATTTATGTTTTGATGTATTCTGTCATGCCACGATCTTTTGCAAGTTAATCGGCTGTCCCCGCTAGGCGACGAATCACCGCACCATCGCTCCCACGGGACGATCGCTTGACCCATCTGGGCGTGATGCCGCACGAGCGTGAGCCGTTCCCGTGCAAGGTCGTTGTTCATTGACTGGCGGTAAGAGGTCTAAGCCACAGAATCGCAAAGATTGTCCGAGTGCAGCAGAATTATAAACGCATAGGCGATTGGTAACAAGTTTACAGAGTCGTCGATAGCGGAAGCATTGAATAACACAAGTATTGAAGTAAAGCAAACTCTTTATTGATATAAACAAGTGTTATAGGCGGCACTAAGCCGAGATTACAAGTCGCTCAAGCACTCTCTCTGAAATATTAAAAGCGTACCAAGTGGCTACATTTGTGGAATGATGTATAGGCGATGTTCCAATATTATGTCTTGTATATGTACTTCTGTTCCGGACGCAATACTCCAAGGTTTCGGATTTGAACTCCACGCCTTAGCACGCATGAAGGAGGCATCCGCAACGAATGAGGTTCTCCCGCACCCTGCAAGCAATCTGGTGGATTATCAGTACATGAATGCATTGGTAGGGAGCCTACTCGCCCGCTCGACAAATCTAAACACTTAATATAGGTTCCGTGCACCGACTATTATGTTATCTTTCTAGTCTTGCCTAGGATCAGTTTTATGAAAATATTTGAATAGCCTAACTCGTGTGGCAGTGCACCGTACGATATAAGAGAAAACACGACGAGACTTACCAACTTACCATTTGTCCTTTCGTGTCCAAGGAAAACCAAGTTAATTCAAACACGAGCATGTATAAATATTCAGGGACAATAACATATGCAAACACTGTGTTGTGAGCGAGATTACGATTCGGGTGCACGAGTTACACAATTTTTAGGTGTATTGCAGAAGATGTTCAAGTGTCCCATTTACACAAGTGTTTCAGATATTCTTGATACGATGCAATAACTCGCACATGGATAGCCGCTTAGCGAGGATGACTTATCTATATAAACAATTGTCACTGGCATAGCCATAAAGGACAGGTGGTAGTCTATGAACGAGGAAGGATGCAACGAAAGAACTTGGCGCTACAAGCCATCTCGTCCAGCACAAGAGACTAAGATTCTTTTGACAAGGATGGCACGGCGTTTGCGGAGACACCACCCTACCGAGCAGGGATAAGGCTAAAAGAGTTCCATCCGGATCGGATCGGCGCTAGTGCCCCGGTGACCATCCGTAGAACTGTACCTTGTTAAAACAAGTTGTCCCCGACATGCAAGTCTTGGGTCTTCCAAATTCCCACAACATGATACGATAATCTATGATTCTTATTCTAAACTAAGCATTTGCTCCACGAGCTGTGATTCTTGATTTGCTTTACTTGTTATGATTCTCGTTCAGATGTAAACTTGGCATGGTTATCATTTAGTTGTAAACTTGACTTAATTCTCGTTCAGTAATCAACTTGTCTTGATGCATTCCCCTGGTTCGGGGACTTCCTTGGCGACCTAACGGTCCCGGATACTTGCAGGTTCACTTTGCACAAAAGAACTATTTGATAGTCTCCTGGCTAACAAGATGCATGCACGTTACGCGATAGTATTTACTCGATTGTGGCATAATTTCGTGTGACAAGCATTAAGTCGAGGCAACATTACAAGTTAACATATAACCAAGCAAGCATGCATTTCATAAGAAAACTTAAGCAATCACGTTGGCTCGGGCCCGAAGGTAAGCCGAGGAGTAAAACCGTAAAGGAACTTTTTGAGCGACATAATCTAGGGTCATGCTGTAGAAGCATGAAAAATACGCTGGGAGGATCTACGCGGCATCTTAAGTACAGAGCAGCGTAAGCAGAGGCCTCCAGAGCCGTCGAACATGCAACAGAGCTCTTTCGCCAAATACAGCGTGAAATATGAGCTAAAAGGACCATCCGCGTAAGTACGGTACGTCCAAGCCACCCCAGCATAAAAGAGAGTTCTTTATCGCCTCCATGGCGTAAAACTCAGCCGCTCTCAAAGCAGCTTAAAGCGTACGAGGGACGCTTCGTCTTCCCCGAAACGAACCTGTCAAGTCACGCAGTGAATCTGACCCCTGACTTCTGACAAAAAGTGATGCACGGCTACCCAGACGACGGCTGGAAACAGTGGCAGACCCCTCGGGACGCGCTCCACAGTATGATGGCAGATCTCTGTATTTAATGCAGAGGATTTGGTTAAAATATCACCAAACCATCGCTCACTGAAGTCCCCTCATCATAAACCGCTCTTTCGCGTGCAAGGGGATACATCGCCTTGTTTTACACGGGCAGACGTGAGCTATTTACGCTCCACAGCGGACAAACCGCCTGCCACGTCAAAAGCTGCACGTTGCGCAGGGCTCGAGGCACGTCTCTGCGATTGGCGGACAAGGCAGTAACAGTCTTCTCGAGGCACGTCTCTGCGACGAACACACAGGAGAGCTGCAGGCCTTCAAAAACATGCCTCCACATTTAATGCACAGAATGATGGCGGATCTCTGCATTTAATGCAAGGGATTTGATTATATCTTCAAAAGCCGTGATTCCGGCTAAAGACGTCCACATCAGCATTTTGGCACGGTACGCAGCGGCTTCTACGCCCAGGATCTGTGCCTATTCGGCTTCAACGCCTGTTCGGCTTCAACGCCCACTCCGTCTCTACGACCATTCGGCTTCTATGCCTGCTCGGCTTCTATGCCTGTTCGGCTTCTATGCCTGTTCGGCTTCTATGCCTGCTCGGCTTCTATGCCTGTTCGGCTTCTATGCCTACCGGGCTTCTACGCCCACCCGGCTTCCATGCCTACTTGGCTTCTATGCCACGATGACAGACATCGGCTTTTACGCCCACCTCTTCTACACGGGGGATACCTACCTATGTGGCTTTTACGCCGTGATCTTCGTAGCAATTGTACGCGTTGTGTCCCTTAGTTGGACCCGCGTCACACGCTCATTCAAAAGATCATCCATACGCAGGCATTGGTTACTTTAACCGTCGTGTAAAAGGGTGCTGTGTTGTCCGCTCCTCGGTTTTTACACCAACTGAGTGGTCACTGTCACGAAAACTCTATAAATAGAGACCCCTATCAATGGGGAAAAAGGTCGACAAATTAAAAGATCGAACAATTGAAGACTCAAAGAAGAGGTCGAACAATTGAAGATCGAGCAAGGAGAGAGGAGATCGAGAGAGAGAGAGAGAGGAACCCGGAGCTCGGGCAAAGGATAGGGATCAGCGACATGGGCATCGTGCATCCACCCTTTTCTGCAACCCCCGAGGCTGCTTCCTGTCTTCTACGACGCTTCTTCACCATCGTGTGGTCCAAGGGCTAAAGTGATCGACTGCAGATCAGACACCTATAGCAATTTATACCCAGATTAAATAAATTTTACTCCCACATCCTCGTATAGGATTACATTGTACAAGTTTGTTTGTAAACCAAAGAAGGCGGGTTCTGTGTAAACCCCATATTGAATACAATATTTTATTCTTTTCGTTTAATACCACAAACAAGATGGCGACTCTGCTGGGGACAGCTTTCTCTTCTGATGAGGAAGTAATTGCTCAACACGATGCGGTATCTATAGGAACCGTGAAGAAGACACTGGTCGTCCAATTCGACCAGTCTGCCTACGAAGACATGCTTCGAACCGGGGGTAGCTCTCACCCTCTCTCCGTCTAAGACAACAGGAAGCTACGCAAAGTCTGAATGCCCAAGACATCCTCTACTATTCCTGTGGACTCTCCGATCTCTCCGATCTCTCCGACCAATGAGGTTGTAGCATCGCTCCCTCCGTGCCCCGCACGTAAAATTCAGTCTCCCGCTACGCGGGGTACAGACAAAACTTCGGGCAAAGCCTCAGCGCTAACCCAGAGGTATCCACTGCGCTCTACGCGTAGAAACCAGTCTCCCGCTACGCGCGGTACAGACAAAACTTCGGGCTAAGCCTTAGCGCTAAACCAGAAGTATCCACTGCGCTCTACGCGTAGAAACCAGTCTCCCGCTACGCGCGGTACAGACAAAATTTCGGGCAAAGCCTCAGCGTTGACCCAGGAGTATCCACTGCGCCTTACGCGCAGAAATCAGTCTCCCGCTACGCGCGGTACAGACAAAACTTCTGATGATGCCTTAGCGCCAAAACAGAAGTACAGGTCACGCTCCGCACACAAGACGACGTCTGACCTCTACGGGGAACCAGATGAGCGCTGTGACCTCCGCGGAGGAAAACAGGTGGCAGAATGCGTAACTGCTCGGCCCTTACGCCAGCGAGGGAACAATCTGCATACCCTCCGGATTACGCAAGAAGCCGATGGCCGACTGAGGACCTCTTCAGCTTCACGCCAACCTGAGCAAATCTCCAAGATACGCCGGGGGTTATCCCCCACTCAGATGGCCGACCTGTTGTACACAGGTGGCATAGCAAGGACCATGGTGCCCAACCTCCGCACGACCACTGACGGGAACAGAAGAAATAAACAATCGTCTTCTTCCACAAATTCGCGTACACATCTGACCCAGAGACGCAAAGACGGGAGTCGAGAGCAGGCTTTAGATCCCCCAGGCGTCAAATGGGGAGAAATCGTGTAGGAAGACGCGTCAACATCTAACGTCATCATGATCTCTGAACCATATGAAAGTGGGACCTTTGTGGTCCCGCCAACTCGCGACGACCAGCATCCGATAGTCTTCAGTCGCAGGGGGAGCGGTCCGATTGTACAGGAGGATTTTCGCGAGGCTGAGGGAGGGAAGATGCAAATCCACAGGTATAGCCCTCAAGCTCTGAAGATTATACAGAATATGGGTTATGATTTAAAATCAAAGCAAGGCCTCAACTATGGAAGAGGCAGGAGAACACCATTGCATAGTAATCCTTACTATCGACAAACTCGTTTCGGGTTGGGGTACACCGCATCCCCTGCTGCACACTCCAAACTGCCAGAGGGTGATCATGTAATGCCAGAGGAAGGTCCCTCCAAATCAGCTTCTAAAGACCAGTATAACAAAAAGATGGGGGGTAGAACCCTCTCAAAATCTAGGTACAATGCGGCGAGGGCGACTCTCCCGGAAGAGCAAAGGACCGGGGCGTCAGGATCCCGGAAACCGAAAGAGGCCTTTTCCTTTAAGGAAAATGACATCATTGAACTCTTCAACATATTGATAAAAGAAGACAAACTCCAGGTCCCCAACGTCAGGTACCCCGAAGGAGCCGGCGAAGTCGATGATCCAGATTATTGTCTCTTCCATCAGTACGTCCATCACCCTACGAAGGCCTGCTATTTGTTAAAAAGGAAAATCCAGGAGTTGATCGACGCCAAGGTCATCACTTTACATCTATAAGCAAGGGAAACAACCACTGTGAGCCAGGGTTCACCTTTTTGGTCCCTCAAGAAAGATACGGCATGATAAACCCCTGAAGGTTTGCCCAGTGGATCCTACAGGTCTATCCCCACTCGAGAAAATCACTATATAGTAAAAAGGGTTTATCATTATCCCTGATCATCGATTGTCATCTACACTTACCATTGGTACTTAGCCCTAAGTACACCAGTAGTGTTAAAATCCACCAAAAACTGCCATGTCTATCTTACCTCTGAATAGATATATCCTCTCCCCATGGCGATATAGAACCTATAGCACAAAAATTCTTGGCAGCTATGGATTCCTATCACCCGTACATATGGGAGGTGACATCATCATCCAATGTCGTCGCAGCATACGGACCACAAGAGGACTCTATCTTTCTCGTCCCGTCTACCTGCGGCAACCAGCGTACAATAGTCTTTGGCCGCATGTGCAATCAACCGACGGTCCAAGAGGATCCTCTCGATAACGATACTGGGAGAATGCAGGTCCACCAATACAGCCCACAGGCATTGAGGATCATGCAAAACATGGGCTACGACTTGGAGCGGAAGCCAGGCCTCAACTACGGGAAGGGCAGACGAACGCCACTGTTCGGCAATCCCCGCTATCAACAGACCCATTTCGGGTTAGGGTATATCGCCTCCTCCAAATCAGGCGAGAATGTCCTTTCCTCCTATCGAGACGGCTCGTCACCTCCCGACTCACCAGACCCTCTCAAACGGACATTATCAGTAAATATGGTAATGACAGATCCCTGCGGAGCGAACGAGCCAGAGTCTGAGCGTTCGAAAATGACTCTTGGGCTCAACAGATGGATACACAATGGGAGTTCCGCTTCGAGCAGAGAGAACCTCCCACTGAAGATAAAGTTATCCAGATCGACGTTGAGGATGAACTCTCACCGAGGCCAATATTTATCAGTAACAATCTTTCCCCAGCCGAAAGGGAAGAAGTTATTCAACTGATAAAAGAATACATCGACGTCTTCGCATGGAATTATGAGGATATGCTAGGACTTGATCCAGAGATGGCTACTCACAAACTCAACATATCACCCGATTCAAAGCCGGTGAAGCAACACCAGCGCCGGTTCCGCCCGGATATGATGGACGCCATTGAAGCCGAAGTCACAAAGTTGATAGCCTGCAGTTTTATTCTGGAGGAACAACATCCCGACTGGGTCGCCAACGTTGTCCCAGTCGTGAAAAAAAATAGGAAAATACGTATCTGCATCGATTATCGGAATCTGAATGCGGCCTGCCCCAAGGATGACTTCCCTCTTCCCATCACAGACATCATGATCGACAACACCTGCGGTTTTGAACGCATGTCTTTCATGGACGGATTCTCGGGGTACAATCAGATCAAGATGCATCCTGGAGACGAGAAGCATACCGCCTTTCGAACACCACTGGGGGTATATTGCTATACAGTAATGCCCTTCGGATTAAAAAATGCCGGGGCAATATACCAACGAGCTATGAGTAACATATTCTATGAGCATTTACGCAAAACGGTAGAATGCTACGTAGATGACATAGCTGTCAAAAGTCGCCTCAAGGACGATCATATTCGATACTTGAGGTCGGTGTTCGAGTTAATGCGCCAACATCAACTCAAGATGAATCCTACGAAGTCCTTTCTGGGTGTATCTAGCGGCAAATTCCTGGGATTTGTCATTGCCGCCAAAGACATCCAAGTGGACCCTGAGAAAGTCCAAGCCATCGTAGAAATGCGATCGCCTCGCAATCTGAGGGAACTTAGGGGATTTCAAGGTCGCCTGGCTTACATCCGGAGATTCATATCCAACCTCTCCGGAAGATGTCAGCCTTTTTCTTGCCTCATGAAGAAAGGTGTATCCTTCGTATGGGATGAAGCCTGTCAACAAGCGTTTAATGATATCAAACGCTACCTCACTCATCCGCCAGTTCTGGTGCCCCCCGTCGTAGGAAGACCATTCTTCCTATACGTTCGAGCAATGGACCATTCCCTGGGAGCTCTTCTTGCGCAGAAGAACGATGTAGGGCATGAACAGGCTATCTACTATCTAAGTAGAATGATGGTCGAAGCCGAACACCGGTACAACCCAGTGGAGAAAGAATGCTTGGCTCTGATGTTCGCTATCCAGAAGATGCGGCACTATGTCACCGGCCAGACTATCCATATCATCTCCAGGATCAACCCTCTTCGAGTACTAATGAGCAAGCCAAATGCTCTTAATTCCCGACTCGCAACGTGGGCGATGCTGTTAACACCATATAACATGGTGTACGTCCCTCAGAAGTCCATCAAAGGCCAAGCATTGGCCGACTTCCTAGCTGCTCATCCAATCCCGGAGACCTCCATGTTGTACGAGGACATCCCTGACGAAGTCGCAGAATGTAATTCCGCGACAGAAAGTGACGCATGGCAACTATTCTTTGATGGTGCCTCCAGAACCGGTCCTAGGGGAAGTGTGGTCTCAGGAGTAGGGATCGTCCTAGTTACTCCCGACAAACTCGTCATCTACCGGGCATACTCTCTCAACGAGCCCTGCTCCAACAACGTGGCAGAGTATAACGCTCTTCTAATCGGGCTCCAAGTCGCTAAAGAGCTGGGGGTCGAATCCCTGGAAGCTTTCGGTGATTCCCTGCTTATCGTCAATCAAGTCAGAGGAATATATGAAGTCCGGAATCCAGACCTCATCCCCTATCACCAAGCAACGGTCGAGATAGCCATGACATTCAAAGAGTTCTTCCTGGAGCATGTACCTCGATCCCTGAACCTTGAAGCTGATGCTCTAGCCAGTCTAGCCGCAGATCTGGCTACTCCTATAAGAAGGCAGGACTCGGTAATCCTTCTTAACAGAGATTTATTCTGTGTGAAAAACAACTCTCACATAGAACGCAGCTACGCTGCATACGCCAATCCTCCCGGACGAGATTGGAAAAGTCCTTTCATAGATTTCGTGGCATACGAGATCTTGCCGGAAGACCCTAAAGAAGCAGTATCCGTCAAGAGGCGGTCCTTACGCATCTTCACAATGCCTATATCGTCGGACCTATGACGGACTGCTACTAAGATGCCTCTCTGACGACGAGGCACAGATGATCATTCGTGAAGCTCACGACGGCATATGCGGAGCGCATCAACCCGGTCCTAAGCTACAGGATCGTATCAGGAGAATGGGCTACTACTGGCCCACTATGATCACAGACGCGATCAGCTATGCAAAATAATGCAAGGCCTGTCAGGTCCATGCAGACTTCATACATCAACCGTCTAAATATCTATATCCTACGGTTGCATCCTGGCCTTTCGAAGCATGGGATATGGATGTCATTGGTCCTATCCATCCGTCCTCTTCCAGGGGTCACCAGTTCATACTGGCCATCACGGATTACTTCTCCAAGTAGGCAGAGGCAATCCCTCTCGCAGAGGTAAAAGCGTCTAATGTGATCAGCTTCATCAAGCATCACGTCATCTATCGCTTCGGGGTACCTCGGAGGATAATTCACGACAATGGGCCTCAGTTCATCAGTCAAGCGTTTCATCGATTTTGCGATAAAAATCGGACACATAATATTGCCTCTACGGCATATTATCCAGCTACTAATGGTTTGGCGGAAGCTTTCAATAAAACCATTATCAAACTCTTGAAGAAGTTCGTCTCTTCAAACAAGAGAGATTGGAATGAGAGACTGGGCTAATGCCTCTGGGCATATCGCACAACGGTACGAACACCGACAGGTTGTACTCTATTCTCACTGGTCTACGGGAGCGAAGCAGTTCTCCCTATTGAAGTCCAGATCCCGTCACTCAGAATAGCCGTGGCTAAAGAGCTGACTCGAGAGAAGAACGACCTTTTAAGACTTCAGGAGCTAGAAGGATTAGACGAGAAACGCCTCCAAGCTCAGCAGCGCATCGCGCTCTACCAAGCACGCATTTCCAGAGCTTTCAATTATAAAGTAAAGAAAAGAGTGTTCAGAGTCGGCGAGCTAGTTCTAGCCGTAAGAAGGCCGATGATTCTTACCCACAGGAGTAAAGGCAAATTCCAGCCCAAATGGGAGGGTCCTTATGTGGTCGAGACAACGTTCTCAAATGGCGCTTACAGGTTAGCCCAGCCTAATGGAGACCTGTTAATGGTTTCTATCAACGGCAAATTCCTAAAAAGGTACTATGCTTAATCTCCTCTGCTCGGGTAGAATATAGCGGAAACCTCAATTCTGACAAAACTACTTCCAGAACAAACCTTAGTCAGAGCATATTCTATCATGTCCGTATGACCTCTGAATAAATGTGTCCTGCTGAAGTTTCTTGAGAGCCTATCATGTCCATATCACCTCTGATAGTATCTTACCCACAAGCCTTAGTCAAAGCATATTCTATCATGTCCGTATGACCTCTGAATAAATGTGTCCTACTGAAGTTTCTTGAGAGCCTATCACGTCCATATCACCTCTGATAGTATCTTACCTACAGCCTTAGTCAGAGCATGTTCTATCATGTCCGTATGACCTCTGAATAAATATGTCCTACTAGGGTTTCCTGAGAGTTTATCACGTCCATACTACCTCTGATATTACTCTCGCCCAAACCTGTCATTTACATTCCGAAATGATGGGTCCACAAAGTCAGAAAAGAGTTTGCTTTATTCCAAGAAAGAGCAGAATTACACTGGCAAGGAAGAAAAAAAGAGAGAGGGTGCATCATTGCGGGGGAGCAGTCAGATCATGAATCTGCCGCGCCAGTACGGCTATCCTCTCATCCCTGCAGGCCAAGGTATCGGCACGGGCCTGCTCCAGCCGTGCTTCGTTGTCTCCCTTAAGGGACAATTTAGCCCTCGCCCGACGAACACCCGCGCGGGCAGCTTCTGCACGATCCAGATCCCGTCGCGCTGCACTCAATCGAGCGGTCGCTACGTCTAGACCTGCCAACGACTGGGAAGCCCACTCCTCTGCCTGAGCGAGCTCCTCTTTCAACCTGCGAGCCCTCGCTGTGTTCCCTTCATGCTCGAATTGGCACTTCAGTTGAAGGGCAAGGGCCTCCTCCTCGACGGTCTTTCTTTCGTCCATCTCCAACTGACGTGTTTGAGCGAGTTTATCTAAGCTCTCCATCCGTTTGGCAAACTGCGCAGTCATGAAGTCATATCTGGACCGGACCTCAGCTTCAATGTCGCCCCGAGTTAGCTGCAGATATTCGTTAATGGGTTGCTCCAAACCATTAACCATCGCCTCCAGGGCATCAGCTATCCCGGTGCCGTCAAAATCTCGGATCGCCTCTATCGGAATCCGAGAGGACTTCTTCAGGCGCTCGAGATCCAGATTCCCCTTCAGCACCATCGGTATCAGCGCTTTCAAAGTAGCATAGAAGACACGGGTATATTGCTCGGTCAGCGCAGCTAAATCCGATTGGGCCCCAGGAGTGGCCGCGGCATTGGCAAATCCCCCTCCAGGAACGATTGCGGACGAAGTGGTCACAACCGTCGCCTCGACAGGTGGTGCGACCAAAAGAGGCACGTCAACCGAAGTAGTCGCAATGACAGGCTCTTCTTCTTCCTGGGATATCGAAGCCTCTCCAATAGGCGAACCGGCCCCCGAAGATATTTCCTTCTCAAGATCAAACGCCTCCGTATCATCGCCAGGAGCCGGAGTAGAGCCAGAAGGCGCCTCAAAGCTATATTCCCCGTGGACGCCATCCCCTGGGAAAAGGACAAGAGAGTTGATATCAATATAATGGTACACTTTCTAAAAAGGAGGCATAAAGATGACATTTACCCGTGGCCAGCGGTATATACGACGCATCTGCAGTCGAGGTAGCTAAATCACGCCTTAATGACGTAATGCGAACTGTCATACCTGGAGAAGGGGGTGGGCCAACCGACATCGCCAGGAGCTCTACTAAGCCCCCACCAAGGCGCGGTCGAGGTTCGTCAGTTGGGACCTCGCCAGGCATACTCACGGACACGGCAGGGATTTCATCCGTTGCTGGTCTAAGGGAAGATTCTCCCATCTGCCCCGGCCACACCGACAATCTCGTACCACTACCGGAGGCAGTAGCGGCGACGACATCCTCAAGACGGAATGCCACAGCACCGCCAGCCGAAATTGAGGGTCCCTCTCTAGAAGGCGAGGAACCCCCGATCAGGGAAACATCCTCGACAGGCGAAACAGCAGGTTCCTCTCTGGGAGCCTCGATGCCAGGAATTCAAAGAGAACGATTGACCGTCCTCTTCCTCTTGCGAGGAGAAATCTCCTGGGGAGCACCGGCCCTTCGCTTTCCAGAGACTACCAAAGCCCCTGCAGGCAGAGGCACTTCACACCTCGGCACCGTCACCAATGGCTCATTAGGAGTAGCGAACTCCTCACCCTCGTCAGGAGAAACCGAAGGGACTTCGACTCTTCCCCCAGGCGTGGAAGGCGGCACCCTAAAACTCCCACGCATGTCAAAATCACGGTGGAAGGTGTTAACCGCCACGTAGAACTGGGCATACGAATGTAGGATGCGCAGCTCCGTGGAGGGTGTGACGACCGGCACGGTAAAGATTGCTCCAGTGCATCCCATGATGAAGTATCGCCATCCTCTGGCTCCATCGATGAGGCCGCCCCTGGACCTGAAGATGGTAACGGCATTGCCCACGTGCAACTGGTCGTACCCAAATTGCCTTGCGAACCGGCTAGGCAAGTAAGGCTCGAGGAAGCAATGATCTTCACTTCTATACAACAAGTTGGAAGTCCTGATACAGATCAACCACTTGAAGGCCTCCGGAGAAAGATTAGTCTTCTCTCCACCTAAATCCTCCAGCCTGATCCCCGACTGATTACGATGTACCGGGGGAGCAATGCAAATGAGCTTCCAGCCATGACTGAGGCCCAGTGTCAGCCTACAGTCTAAAACTGTGTTCACATTCCAGGGGGAATCCTTACAATTCAGCAGGAAGCTACCCCCCGGGCTACTACCGGAGCCAGGGGACATCACCCGAGGGTTGTGCAGAATTAACCATCCCATCAAATACAGGTATGGTAATTCTACCCGAGGAAAGCTTTCACGCCGAGTCTCATCGGCGAGCAGCCCGTCAGTCATGGCCCTCAGGCCAGCCTGTATACGGCACACCATAGCTGGGAGCAGGCCCAGTCTTGCCCCAAACACCAGGCGCAGATGCAGTGCCGGGCACCACTACTCGACGCAGCCATATGGAGAGGAAACCAGCCAGCTGGGCTTCCTTGAACAGAGGTCTCCGGCAACGCCTCAAGTAGCTATAGGCCTTAGTGCCTTCGGGATACTTTCCTACCCCGTCGTCAAGAATCTGGTCCGAAGCCTTCGCGTCATCCATAAGAGTCTCGACGACCTGGGCACTAAGCACGCCCAAATAATTTATGGGCTCATCCTTGCCCCCCGTGACTTTCTCCGGCTTGGCAGCCCTGGCCCGGTGGAAGAAGAGGTAGGACGTCCACTTGGTAGTATGGGCCAAATCAGAAGGCTCGTCATAAAAGGCCGTGCACGCGAAGTAGTGGCACATCAGCTCCTGGTACACCTCTACTACCCGAGGGTCCGAATCCCCCAACTCCCGATTGGTGGGGACATACTCTTCATATGGGTTATCCCCCATCGGCAGCCTCGAGATCGCTGCCATCTCATGGAGGGCCAATCCCAACTCCCCCAGCGGAGTGGCGAAAGTCCCAGTGAGCAAAATATATCGCTCTATCAGTGCCAAGTACAGGTTAGGGTTAGCGGGCAACCCAAAACTGGTCGCACTCACAGTGGCATACAGCCCAATGCACTCCAGCTCACTCTGACAGTGCTTCAAGGCCCAGTCAACAAGACAGGCCCATCGACGGTTTGTTGGAGTGATCCACCCGTTGCATCGAGGATTCTCCTTGAGATATACTCCCCCTCGCCCCATGAAGTCATTGCAGAAAGTCGGCAACTGGACTGGCTGGATCACTAGACTGTCCTCGCTCGGAGCACTGCCCGGGCTCAGTCCCCTGAACGACGTCACGAGGCCAGAAGGACGACTGACAAACGACCCCTGGTCAGCTCCTTTCAGATGAAAGATCTTCCCCGGTTTGCCGTGAAGATCGGGCGTCAGGTTCCACGACATCCTCCTACGGTGTGTCGCATGGAAGAAGGCCGAGATGGGATAATCCCTCGGCATCGTCGGCAGGTACAAAACCAGGTTCCCGGCAGGAAATACCCAAAGTTCTCTCTTAGGCTTCGTCTGGGACCGTTTATCGATCATGTCCCCAAAGAGAAAAGCTGGCTTTATGTACTGCTCCCCGTCTATATACGTCAGGGGCTCCCCGTTAATCATATTCAGCAGCGTCCGCTCACCCTGGGCCGATATCAAAATCTCCCTTCCCTCAGGATACTGGGGTCCGGAGATAGGAAATGCCACGTGGGACAGATCCTCCAGATAGTTCGAATGCAGCATCCCGGCGGCAGAACCCATAACCTCAGCTAGGGGAGACTCACCCAAATTAACTTCAAAAGTGCGAGAAAAACATTCATTAAAAATCTTGCAGCATGAGGACTGAGAAATGACAGTCTGCGCTTTATGCCAAAACTGTACAAATTTGGTCATTTTTATGCAGGAAGTCTCATCCAGAGACGTAACTGGCAGCGTACGATCCGTGCTTTACGCCGGGCTACCAAAAATTCTAGTTATTACGCCGGAGGCTCCGCCCCCAGACGTAAAACTAAAAATTTTATAGTATACACCACGTTTTCGACAGTCGGAGCTGTTACGCCCAGAACTGAGAAAACGATGGAGCCCTTACGCTAGCACATTAGAAATATGAGCGTAAAAGATGAAAACGTCTCCGTGCATCATCTTCCTCAAAGAGGCTATCATCACAGAAGACGACCTAGCGCGGTCACGTTCAACGTGTGCGAAGGATTTTTCGTCATTCTATGTCATCCAAAAGGGCTCTACCTCTAAGGCCAGGAGCGCTGCTCGTCGGCAGGATACTTTGCTCAGGATGAAGTTCGCCTTGCCCAACCGAAGACTCCCTCGCCGGGGCGGAAGAATGGGAAGAAGAACCTACACTCTTTCCCTTAGCGGAGGAGGTTTGCTTCGGCGCCATTTCTGAAAACTCTGAGTGCTCGGAGAAGCAACGGAGAAAAACTCGAACAGACGAAGACTCTCTTTCGCAGCAGACGAATGAAAAGTTTTCTCTCCAAAGCTCGAGATATATATAGGGGCGGATCGACTCCTCGAATCCTCGGACGGATTCCTCGAGACCCTAACCAAATCTTGCAATTAATAGTTGGTTATGATTGGATGCTACGTCAGCCCACTACTCTCGGAAGACGGACAGTCAGCAAATTCGAAGAGTTTTCGTGCAAAGCAGGTTCGTGGTTCTACGCTAAAGAGCTTTCTACGCTCGACAGCAACAGATCTACGGTTTTACGCTCGCAAGCAACAAGTCTATGGTTTTACGCCCGGATGCCTTTTTGTGCTCAGTAGCTTCCATGCTCGAGAGGCTACAAACCTACGACTTCACGCTCAGCAGTTACCAAACCTACGATCTCACGCTCGGTGGCGTTTAGTTTACGCTCGGAAGCAACAGGTCCACAGACCCTACGCTCGAAGATTTCTTTCTCTAAACAGGCTACGAATCTACAGTTCTACGCTAAGGGGCTTTCTACGCTCAACAGCAACGGATCTACGGTTTTACGCTCGCCAGCTACAAGTCTATGGTTTTATGCCCGGATGCCTTTTGTGTTCAGTAGCTCCCATGCTCGAGAGGTTACAAACCTACGACTTAACGCTTAGCAGATACAAACCCACGATCTCACGCTCGGTGGCTTTCTACGCTCAATAAGCTATGAACTCAGGATTCCCAGCTCATCTACACTACGGATCTCTGACTTTCCGTGTCTCCGGACGAGTTCTCCAAGCGGTCGATTACAAAGAGTTCACACAGAAGATACTCGTTCTTGACCCAAAGCATCCCAAGTACCCGAAGCATGCAGAGTTCAAACATTGAGAAATTACTCTCCTCGGGTCAAAATTGGAGGTTCATCCAGACTTTAGTCTGAACATCTCGTCTATCAAGATGGCAATTCAGTTTTGGACGGCCAAAGCCTCGACCCTGTTCCAAGGGATTTTTCAAGAGATCATTCTTGAAGACGAAGTCTGAACAAAAAGTTCTGTTCATCAGAAAAACTCTACGCGGTCCCTCAGTCCTAGCAACAGGACAGTTCCAAAATGTTCAACAAAATGCTCAACAGCGTTCTATGGACAGGGCCTAGTACTCTTTTTATCAGAGTCAGCGTAAAGAATCAGACGTGTCGAAGCTACACATATTCAGACTTCACAGCAACATATAGCAAAGACGATCATATGCAGGGAAGAAAGACGACTTTATTAAAGTTAAAATCACAATTACATATGAGGGAAATCCTGTCTATAGGGGATTTTTCTTCATTTTCTGTGATTACATATGAGGGAAATCCCTTCTACAAAGGATTTCCTCATCGTCGTCCGAAGATCGCCCAGAAGCTATTCTGACAGGTTCTCGCCTGGGCTTCAATTCTTCATCCGTCTTCTCCAGCGGCCAGTCAGTTCCTGCAAACTGGCTGACATGGCAATGATCACCGGCGGAACACGACAGAGTTGGGGCTCGCATAGATTTTGCAGATCCCAAGCTCCGTGCGCCACTCTGGCCGGTCTGTCTGCCTCTCGTCACCAAAGGTAACGATAGGATGAGCCACTTGCAAGCGGCCTGGTCAAAAGTGACCCCTCCCCACTCTCCGAGTGAGAGGCCGTATAAAGTTGCTGATTATCCCGAGCAAGGGAGGCTAAGATATCCTTCCATGATCCATCATTGCAATGGATATTTGCTCGAAGATGCCATCTTTTTCGGCTCCTTACATGCTGGAAGAACATGGTCTTCTTCTTCCTCAGGTCGACCCGACGAACTCCGGCGATCATCTCAGCATGGTGAAAGGAAATATGGGAAGAAATAGGTTAACTCCTCAGCCCTTTTATAGGCAAGCGAGGTCACACCTACCCCTAATAAATTCGCCATCAAGACCGGCCTGAAAGAACGCGTCAAAACTTGACCGTTTCAATGCTCCACTCAGAAACGTTTCGAGTTACGAGGGGCCATTCATGCTTCATTCAACACGTTTCAAATTCTGATGAATTTAAAAGCTTTGAAGGGGATCTTGTAGAAGCATGAAAAATACGCTGGGAGGATCTACGCGGCATCTTAAGTACAGAGCAGCGTAAGCAGAGGCCTCCAGAGCCGTCGAACATGCAACAGAGCTCTTCCGCCAAATACAGCGTGAAATATGAGCTCAAAGGACCATCCGCGTAAGTACGGTACGTCCAAGCCGCCCCAGCATAAAAGAGAGTTCTTTATCGCCTCCATGGCGTAAAACTCAGCCGCTCTCAAAGCAGCTTAAAGCGTACGAGGGACGCTTTGTCTTCCCCAAAACGAACCTGTCAAGTCACGCAGTAAATCTGACCCCTGACTTCTGACAAAAAGTGCTACACGGCTACCCAGACGATGGCTGGAAACAGTGGCAGACCCCTCGGGACGCGCTCCACAGTATGATGGCAGATCTCTGCATTTAATGCAGAAGATTTGGTTAAAATATCACCAAACCGTCGCTCACTGAAGTTCCCTCAGCATAAACCGCTCTTTCACGTGCAAGGGGATACATCGCCTTGTTTTACACGGGCAGACGTGAGCTGTTTACGCTCCACAGCAGACAAACCGCCTGCCACGTCAAAAGTTGCATGTTGCGTAGGGCTCGAGGCACGTCTCTGCGATTGGCGGACAAGGCGGTAACAGTCTTCTCGAGGCACGTCTCTGCGACGAACACACAGGAGAGCTGCAGGCCTTCAAAAATACGCCTCCGCATTTAATGCACAAAATGATGGCAGATATCTGCATTTAATGCAAGGGATTTGATTATATCTTCAAAAGCCATAATTCCGGCTAAAGACGTCCACATCAGCATTTTGGCACGGTACGCAGCAGCTTCTACGCCCAGGATCTGTGCCTATTCGGCTTCAACGCTTGTTCGGCTTCAACGCCCACTCCGTCTCTACGACCATTCGGCTTCTATGCCTGCTCGGCTTCTATGCCTGCTCGGCTTCTATGCCTACTCGGCTTCTATGCCTATTCGGCTTCTATGCCTACCGGGCTTCTACGCCCACCCGGCTTCCATGTCTACTTGGCTTCTATGCCACGATGACAGACATCGGCTTTTATGCCCACCTCTTCTACACGGGGGATAACTACCTACGTGGCTTTTACGCCGTGATCTTCGTAGCAATTGTACGCGTTGTGTCCCTTAGTTGGACCCGCGTCACACGCTCATTCAAAAGATCATCTATACGCAGGCATTGGTTACTTTAACCGTCGTGTAAAAGGGTGCTGTGTTGTCCGCTCCTCGGTTTTTACACCAACTGAGTGGTCACTGTCACAAAACTCTATAAATAGAGACCCCTATCAATGGGGAAAAAGGTCGACAAATTAAAAGATCGAACAATTGAAGACTCAAAGAAGAGGTCAAACAATTGAAGATCGAGCAAGGAGAGAGGAGATCGAGAGAGAGAGAGAGAGGAACCCGGAGCTCGGGCAAAGGATAGGGATCGGCGACCTGGGCATCGTGCATCCACCCTTTTCTGCAACCCCTGAGGCTGCTTCCTATCTTCTACGGCGCTTCTTCACCATCGTGTGGTCCAAGGGCTAAAGTGATCGACTGCAGATCAGACACCTATAGCAATTTATACCCAGATTAAATAAATTGTACTCCCACATCCTCGTATAGGATTACATTGTACAAGTTTGTTTGTAAACCAAAGAAGGCGGGTTCTGTGTAAACCCCATATTGAATACATCTTTCATTCTTTTCGTTTAATACCACAAACACATGCAGTGTAGCAAGTGAACAGTGCACTACAAAGTATATGTATATCGTTCTACTCGAGGCATAGCGGAGTCTAGTTGCACAAGACAAAGGTAGCATGCAAGGGTCTGATTTATAAGCAATGTTTCATTTTCATGTTCTAACACAAGCAATACAAGTTGAAATTATTCTCTTAGCTAGGTGCGTTGTATTATTATTAGCATGCAGGGGGTGATTCACTTAGTGACTAACATGAAATATCCATATTTTAAGTGTGCTGGCTAAGCAAAGACAAGTTTACCGTAGCCACCCACCTTAGCGATGATTCGCCTCGGTGGAGCGATACTCCGACCGAGCCTCTGAAATCCTAAGCCGAAACGCCTGTAGGGCCAAGTCTAGAAATCTTTTTCCCTCAACGAGTATTCTCTCTGAAGCAAAGTGGGTCGGGACGTTGCAATTTTGCCATTTGAATCGGCAGTCCGCTTGAGCGGAATGGGGTATTACATATTCACTCCTTTCGGACAGTCGGAATCTCAGTACTCTTGTTGGCCGATGATTTTAAATCCTAATAATCTACCACCGTGGATATGTATGAAGACTCCTTTCATGTTCTAGACACTTATCATACCCGGTCCAAAAAATCCAAAGAAGAACATCGATATCTACTTGCTGCCGTTGGTGGATGACTTGAAACAATTATGGCAATTCGGCATTCTGACATATGATATAGCTAAGGAGAAGAATTTTAAGATGATAGTCTCTCATGTGGACTATCAACAATTATTTAGCATATGATATGTTATCGGGGTGGATTACTCATGGTACTTTTTCTTGTCCGATATGTGTAAAAAAGAGTAAGACATTCCGTCTCCAAAATGGAGGAAAATATTCTTTTTTGAGCGTCACTGTCAGTTCCTTCCTGTATCGCATCAGTGAAGAAGGAATAAAGATGCCTTTAGAGTTGGTAAATATGAACTATCACCTCCCCCGTTGAGACTGACAGGAGACGAAGTTTGGAAATTGGTAGATGGATTACCGACTGTGATGGAAGATCCAATATCAGCCGATAACTTTGAAGGGTTCAGACAAATGCATAATTGGACGAAGCAGAGTATCTTTTGGGACTTATCTTTTTGAAAGGACAATCTCATAAGGCACAATCTTGATTTCATGCATATCAAAAAGAATATATTCGACAACATCTTCAATACGGTGATGGATATAAATGGAAAAATGAAAGAAAATGTCAAAGCAAGAAAGGACTTGGAAATTATTTGCAGGCATTCAGATTTTTACTTAAAATAAAGTGGCAATGGCAATTGGGTCAAGTCTCCAGCGCCATTTACATTAAGTAAGGAGGATAAATTGATAATATGCAACTGGATTTCAAAGTTGAGATTTTCTGACGGCTACGTGTCAAATCTGGCAAGATGTGTTGATCTCAACGAACGCAAGCTGACAGGGATGAAGAGTCAAGATTGCCATGTATTTATGAAGATGTTACTAACTATTGCTCTAAGAGAGATGTTGCCTCATCAATTATGGACTTCGTTGGTCGAATTATCTATATTCTTTAGAGATTTGTGTTCAAGCAAGTTGACGGTGCAACATATAATAGAACTTGAGAAGAAGATTGTATTGCCAATGTGTAAGTTAGAAAGGGTGCTTCCCCCTAATTTTTTTAATAGTATTGAGCATTTGTCGATTCATCTTGCATACGAAGCATGCGTCTGTGCTTCCGTCCATTATCGATGGATGTTTCCATTTGAGTGGTATAAATTCTTTATACTAATAATTTTCTTCTTCAAATAATTCTAAGATTCAATATATTATCTATAGGTATCTACATCACCTAAAGAATAAGGTTGGCAATAAGACTCATGTAGAAGCTTCGATATGCGAAGCATTTATAATTGAGAAGGTTTTAAAATTTTGCTCATCTACTTTGATACTCATGTTAAAACAAATTATAGCACAGCCCTAAGGAATGATGACGATGGGGTTGATGCCCCGAATAGTGCATCCACACTATCTTCAATATGGAAGGAAAGTCTACAAGTGCTACTAAAGTACATTGGTTGGAAGACGATGGGTTTGAAGCCGCTCATCGGTATCTATTATTAAATAGTGGTATAAAAGAGATGCAAGATATTGAGAAGTAAGCGACACATCTTTCCTAGATATTTTAATTTTGTGTATATACTTGAAAAGAATTTCTCTAACTGTTCTCCTTATTATCACCGTACTTTTAGAGCTGAGGTAAAAATGGGGAGACCTATTATTAATGAAGATGATCTTGCTAGAGAGGTTGATAAATTTTTTTTATCGTGGTTCCATAATTATGAACGAATCCTAAACATTAAGCATTCTAAATTTAGCATTAAGACAAATCTTTGTCTAATGTCTATATGATACATGCTATTTCAGGTTTTTCGTCGTGGTACAGATATACAGAACGAACGACTTCGAGCATTAGTTATCAAACCAAGCAAGAGGGCAAAGTGTTGGGATGGATACACCATCAATGGATTCAAATTTAGAACCACTGATAAGTTTATTAATCAATCATTTGTCGATGAGGATGCTAATTATACAAAGAATTTTGGAGTATGTGTGAGGGGTTCAATCTACGATGCCGATCAAGAATTCGACTATTACGGTGTACTAAGAGATATCGTGGAGTTGGATTACTCTTATGAGACAAAAATTGTGCTATTTAAATGTGATTGGTTTGACACAACACCCAAGCAATGATGGAATATTGACGAACAGTTTGGGTTTATTGATATAAAATATGCAAATAAGATATATAGGTTTTGAACAATTTGTGTTGGCTAGTCAAACGGTTCAAGTGTATTATACAAGCTATCCTAGTTGACGATGCAATAATAAAGATTGGTGGAATGTATGCAAAACTAAAGATAGAAACAAATATAATGTTGGGGATCTAGCATACCAAGATAATGAGGTGGTCATGCCTCAACTTGCATATATGAGTTCGGCCGGTGTTGATGGTATGGGGTTGATGTTACCGTAGATGATGATAGAGTTGACGAAGAGATTGAGATAGAAGATTGACCTCATATAGAGGAGAACTATGATATGGAGGTATCGAGCGAGGAACAAGAATTGGAAGATGAAGGTGATAGTGATAATGGAAGTAAAAATAAAAATGAAGAAGTAGAATATGAAGACGATTCGGAAGACGATGGCGATTCGGAAGATGAAGACGATTCGGAAGACGATGGCGATTCGGAAGATGAAGAAGATTAGTATGTACATACATACATATGCATTAGCATAGATATTTATTTAATTATTTTATGACATAATAATTATTATTATTTTTATTATACTAGTATTTACTTATTTCACTATACCATTACTTCATGATTATCTGTTTGATGATACCATTTTTTATTTGGTGCAGATTTACCTACAGTATGGCAGGAAGAGGACGAGGACGAGGACGAGGAAGATGACAAGTTCAGTGAGGATAATTTTTTAGCTACCTCCGTCCTCTACACCTGCTACTGTCACTCCCCGTTCCCGAAATACGTATTTTGGGATTTTTTTTTTCTTGCTTGTATTTATTCCTGCTTAGAGTATTTCTTGCTCACATGATCATTAGGTTGCATGCATGGAGACTAGACCCATTCTTTGGTTTATCATGGTGCATGGTTTATTTGTGGGTTATTTATTCTTGAATTTGAGCCCATGGTCTAAACCTCAAACCCTAGCTATATAAGCAAACTTTTTTCTCTCTTTTCCCTCATTCTTTATTTTCCCTGTTTCTTTCATTTATAGGCAAGTACACCTTGCACTACAAGGAGAAATCTTTTGATTTTTATTTCTTATTCTTTTCTTGATTTTATTAGTCTATTTTGGGCTTATGATAATTTTGACCACTTTTAAAACTTGGAGTTCTCGGTTTTGATTGATAGATTTGCTTAGATCTACTTTTCTAACTTAGGGTTTCATGGGCTCCTTGAGTTTTTGGTGGTTTTGATCTACTAAAACATAGTATTTTCGAAAAATAGTTTTTGGGAAGGATGATGCACTTTATGACGAATGTTTTATTTTTTGATTCACTCAATTCAGAGTTTAAATGTAGTTTTTATGAAGAAAACAAATTTAAGATTTTGGAGCTTTTTCGCCTTGGCCGAACCTGTTGTTGGAGAAGACGAAGTCATCATGCGGCCAGCGAGCTATGCGGCTGAGAGTGCTTTGCAGTCCGAAAGGGTTATTCGGCTGAACTCTTGCCGCATACTGACATCATGCGTCCATCTTGTTGGACGCATGACTGCTGTTCTACACAAGTGTCCTTGAACACTTTGTGTATTCACTCGCTGAACGGATAAAAAATTTGCGAAGTCCAAAAGATACTCCATGCGACATGGAACTTATGCAGCAAATAGAGCATGCGGTCACCTCCCTCTGGACGCATAATTCTAAACTTTGGCACATCTTTGGCGCATCCTTGGCACGTCTTTCTACAGTTTTGTCTTTTCTACCTGACACACTTTATATCACATAATACTTTATGTCACATAAATGAAACTTTATTTATTTTGTCGCTTCATCACTTATACCGAGGAGTAGACCTTAGCCCTGACTCCATGGGCATGACTCCATACGACATGACTCCATGCGGCCAGGATTATCATGTGACCTGACTTCTAATGCGGCCCTGATCCTTTTGCGGGCATGCAGCCCCTTGTACACGTTTTATTGGGCTAGTTTTGGTTGAATGTTCCTTTAGAGTTTATGAGTTGTATGTGTGACTTTGATGACCCCAAAATTATTAGACCCATCTATGCGTCATGACCCGACCACTTCTATCCGTGCTGATACGCTTACTACGTGCTATGTGTTCCTACGTGCTAAGTGTCCCTACGCGATTATATTACATGTTTACACTGCGGTGTACCTATGCGATATGTGACATGTGAAATGACTCAATCTCCAGCCTGGAGATAAGGGTTAGTCAATGACTAAGCATGGCTAAGATCTGTTTATTGCTACATTACGCTGGGGTGAATCCAAATTGAACTATCAAGTGACAAAGTGGATTCGTATCTAGTGTAGCCGTACTATGGTACATCATATAAGGAAAATACCATGTGACCACGCCATGAGATTCCAGTTAACATTAGGGTTAACTAGACAACTAAACTTGTAGAGCATTAGGAGTGAATGGAATCTCAAGATCGTGCCTAACTAGCCACCTCCAATCATCTAAATTGGGGTGTGTAGGCTAGTCCCCATGGATATTGTTTAGATCCTCATTAGTGGATGGCAATATCCGACTATTATATGATACTATGTGTTCTATGCAATCTTAGCACGGTGGCCTTACGAGGGACCGGTGCATACTACTATGTGCTATGCAATGATTTGTGGCTTGGATAACCCTGCTAGTACCTGATTCGATCTGAGGATTCCTATATGCATAATATCTCTGGGGTAACCCAGACTCCATCTTGTAAGCTGTACAAGTGATTGGACGATTAACTAACTAAGCGTGTTTGTGTTTTGTATTTGCTCTCAAATAGTCTAGGGACATGGTCTATCATGGTACGATGATTTAACCATTGTCCTTGTTTGGTTGTAGGGTTAGATTATTGTGTCACGATAGGCTATGAACCAAAACTATGAGACAGAACTATATATATATATATATATATATATATTTTATAACCTGATTTTATTTCTGTATTCGTGCTTCCTTTAGGGTACTTGCTATTTGGGGTCTAACCCCACTGGTTTTGCATGGCCATATTTAGAGGCAGCATCCGAGGATCAAGCATACTTTCCCCTGAATAATGGCGCATACCAGACAGATGGTCATTGAGGGAAACGAATGGGTCTTTTCTTTTCTGTTCGTTATTTTATATTTTACTCATTTTGGGCGTTTAGCCACCGACACTTGTTAGCCATGAATCTGGATATTTAGTTCCCAACATGATTGTAATTAATCAGACTATAGCTGATCATGGTCATGTACTCTTGTTACTCTGCTAGCCTTCTCATTTTTGCACAACTGATTTCTTGAATGTTGTGGCAGGGCGTTTGGGACGTCTTACTTCATTGTCATATATGTTCTATGTTTCCTAATCTTATTTGACTGATTAAGACAATATATGTTCTATGTGACCCTTGTCTAGTTACAGCCGTGACGGCCGTACGATGTTCTATACATTGTATGGGAGAGCTGGCCATGTCCGTCTCCGTATTTCGGTACTGGGGCGTGACAAGGTTTTAGTGGTGGACTATGAAGATCTGTGGTTTCAGACTTGTGGGGTGTTATGGTCATATGAGTCTCACTCAAAAAATTTCCTCCTTGATATGTTGCTTCATCTTTCTCGATACCACAACTTGAACTACTAAATTGCTTGCCTACTTGATCCTTCCCATCCTGTTCTTGATGATTCTTGTCCTTTTCTTTAGGGCTTCTGCAGTTGCTGGAGCAGCAGGCATGGCAGGACAGGGTTCCCCTGGGCAACAACGGGAGGTAGCATCTGTTCAGAGTCAAATTAAAATAGAGCCAAAAATTGAACAAGCTGGCACAGTGGAACCAGAAGTGGGACATATCGAGTAACCAACCCCTAAAATACCCGTATCCCCAATAGTTCTAGCAGTACTAGTGGTACTTGACACCCCGGCATTGCTCGAGATCCTCCGGGGAATGATGGCTACGATGGAACACCAGATGGCGGTACAACAACACCAGCAGTTTCAATAACAAGAACATAATGGCTTGTTAGGTCATGGTTTATAGACGGCCCTGGAAAGAGGAGGAATGACTGATTCGGGGGCATCAGTTAGATTTTGTCGACTTAATCTATGGTAATTTGATGCCACGGAGGATGCCATCACAGCAGATTCCTGGATACAGGATATTGAGGTCATTATGGCAGCAGCAAGGGTTCCGGATGATGAACAAGTTGATCAAGTTCGATTGCAGCTTCAAGACCTTGCCCGTGACTGGTGGACGTTAGTAGCTTAAGGCATCCCATATCTTAGGATAGTTTTAGGGCTCGATTCAGGGCTAAATATTTTGGAGTCATAGCGCAGTATGAGCTCCAACAAAGATTTATCGATCTCAAGCAGGCCGGTAGAACAGTGGATGGATATGCAGCCGAGTTTTATAGGCTAAGTAGATTCGCTCCAACTATGGTGGCTACGGATTCAAATAAAGCAATGAGGTTTCATCAAGGACTTAATCTAGAGATTTTATAACTGGTAGAGGGACACGACTACCAGACTTATAAAGATGTACTGATAGCAGCTCGGAAGTATGAGCTTACTATCTAAAGGTTATCGACAAGGGCAGGAGGCCAGAAGAGGTCTCATGCTCAGAGTGAAGGAGGAGGTGGAGGAGTACCTCGGATGTCAGCACCATCACCTGGCGTTCGCATCCATGATTCAACGTCGTGGAGGGCAACAGTTTTGATGGGGACAGTACAGGCTCGGCAGCAGCCGAGACAACAACAACAACTGCACCAGGGAGCACCGGTGGGTTGCACTTACTGTAGAAAAAGGAGGCCATACTAGACATGTATATAGGGCAGCCAATGGGTTGTGTATGAGGTGTGGCAGTCCGGATCACCGGATTACCAATTTCCTGATGATGTAGAGGCTAAGAGGGCCAGTCCAACAGTTACCCGTACTGCCAGTACCAGGGGCAGCCCAGTAGAGAGGGCCAGCAATAGCAGTAAGGCCATTAGCTCAGCATCTGTTACTGACGCAAACTGAGATGTACCAGCAGCAGCAGAACCAGCAGCAGGGCCAGTAGAGGCCACAACAGCGTCACCAAAGAAAACAACAACGAGGAGCATAGCAGGGCCAAGGGCAAGCATTCACATTATCTTTGGATGAGGCTTTAGCATCGGGCGACGTGGTGGCAGGTAATATTTCTGTCGCATCCTTTCCTGCTGTAGCATTGTTTGATTCAGGCATATCTCATTCATTTATATCAACATGATTGGAGTTCGAGGCATTGCCAGAGAAGTTGAATATACTCACTGGTAATGGGCTCATAGGAGTTAGTAGAATATGTATAACGTGTCCGGTGGTAGTGTGCGGACGTTCACTACCAGCACGGTTGATCGAATTTCCTATGGGTAACTATGACGTTATCTTAGGCATGGACTGGGTGGGAAACAGTCATGCTACGATAGATTGCCATAAGGGTAAGGTATTATTTAGTATCCCGGGCACGGAAGGTTTCACCTTCGACAGATCTATGGAAGACCAACATAAAGAGAGGATCGCAGTGACAGTGTTAGTAGAAGAATAACTCCCTGAGATAGTTAAGGAGTTCTTAGACATCTTCCCGAAAGAACCACCAGGGTTACCCCCAGTAAGAGACGTTGAGTTTTTTTTATAGAATTGATCCCTGGGGCAGGGCCAATATCTTGTAAAATTTATCAAATGGCACCATCAGAGCTAGACATATTGTACCAACATATAGAGGAACTGAAGATAAAGAAGTTTATTCGAGCCAGTGGATCACCTTGGGGAGCGCCAGTAGTTCTAGTGAAGAAGAAGGATGTGTCATCACTTTTATGTATCGACTACAGATAGTTGAACGTTGTAAAAGTGAATAACAAGTATCCATTACCAAGGATCGATAATTTTTTTGATCAGCTGAGTAAAGCAAAAGTTTTCTCTAAAATTGATCTTCGATCAGGGTATCATCAAGTAAGAGTTCGGGAGCAAGACATACCCAAGACAACATTTAGATCACGATATGGGCATTATGAATTCTTAGTTATGACATTCGGACTGACTAATGCTCCAGTGATATTTATGAATTTTATAAACTGTATTTTTATGCCATACCTAGATCAGTTCTTTGTGGTTTTCATAGACGACATTCTTGTTTATTACAGTAGCAAAGAGGAACATGAGGGTCATCTTCGGAAGGTCTTACAGATTATAAGAGAACACCATTTATACGCAAAGATTACCAAGTATTAGTTTTGATTGGATCACGTATCATTCTTAGGTCACATCATCTCTGGAGCAGGAGTCGTAGTAGATCCGAATAAGGTTGAGGCTGTAGGGAGTTGGCGAGTTCCTAAGATAGTAGCCGAAGTGCATAGTTTTCTTGGATTGACAGGATACTATAGAAGGTTCGTAGCACACTTTGCAAGAATTTCAACACCGATGACTCGATTAGCGCTCAAGGAGTCAAAGTTTGACTAGTCAGCAGAGTACCAGATATCATTTAAAGAATTGAAGAAGAGATGATTTCAGCTCCGATTCTCACGCTTCCAGTAGGTTCTAGAGGGTTTACAGTGTATTGTGATGCGTCAGGCAAAGGACTTGGGTGTGTATTGATTCAACACAGAAGAGTGATATCTTATACATCGTGGCAGCTTTGAGATCACGTAAAAAATTATCTGACTCATGATTTATAGTTGCCGGCGGTAGTATTTGCGTTTAAGCTTTGGAGGCATTACTTGTTTGGTTATCGGGTGGAAATATTTACAGATCATAAGAGCTTAAAATATTTATTCACCCAGAAGAAGTTGAACATGAGGCAGAGGAGCTGTTTAGAATTGATAAAAGGACTATGATGTGGAACTTCAGTACCATCCAAGCAAGGCAAATATGGTAGTGGATGGTCTTAGCAGGAGAAATAGTATATTTATGTTGACATCGCAGCGGCATATCTTAGAAGATCTTCGAGAATTAGGGATTGAGATAGTACTCCCACAAGATGCATGAGTATTGGCTAGTTTACAGGTGCAATCTACCATTATAGAAAGGATTAAGACAACTCAGGTAGAGGATCTGAAAGTTTAGAAGCTTCAGGAAGAATGTGAATCTGGTCTCAAGAAAGAGTTGACTATCATGAATATGGAACTCTTAGGTTCAGAAACCGTCTCTGTGTACCAAGTGGAGATATCCGGCAAGAAGTAATAATCGAGGTGCACAGTTCCCACTATTCAATTCATCCAGGAGGTACAAAGATGTATCAAAATAATAAACAATATTTCTGGTGGAATGGGATGAAGAGGGAGATAGCATGATTCATTTCTCGGTGTTTGGTATGTCAGCAAGTGAAGGCCGACCAGCAGAGACCAGCAGGATTATTGTAGCTGCTTCCTATTTCAGAGTAGAAATGAGAATATATCACGATGGACTTTGTGACTGGTTTAACTAGATTCCCGACTGGTCGTGATGCAGTTTGGGTAATAGTAGATCATCTCACAAAAGTAGCTCAATTTCTTCCCTTCCGAGTGGAGAAATCCATAGAGCAGTTATCGGAGATGTACATGCGACAAATAGTAAGACCGCACGACGTCCCAGTGAGTATCTTATCAGATCGAGACACTTAGTTAACTTCAAATTTTTGGAAGGGTTTGCACCAGAGTTTGGGCACTAAGTTAAGATTTAGTACCGCTTACCACCCTTAGACATACGGGCGATCAGAGAGAACCATACAGACATTGGAGGATATGTTGCGAGCTTGTACTTTGCACTTTGGTGGGTCTTGGGAATATCACCTACATCTTATTGAGTTCTCGTACAACAACAGTTATCAGGCCAACATCCATATGGCACCCTTCGAAGCATTGTATGGGAGAAAGTCTAGGTCACATTGGCATGGGATAACATTGGCGAGCAAAAGATGTTAGGCCCTAAAATGATCACACAAACAATAGAAGTTGTCAAGCAAAACAGAGAGCGACTTCTGGTTGCGCAAGATAGGCATCGACAATGGGCAGATCAGCATCGTAGACCATTAAAGTTTTTTGTCGGCGACCACATGTTCTTGCAGATTTCTCCAACTTGTGGACTTATTAGATTCGGGATTCGCGGGAAGCTTAGTCCATGATACGTCGGTTCGTTCAATATTTTCGAGCAGGTAGGCGATGTTGCTTATCGTCTTGCCCATCCGACTTTGCTACGTGAGGTGCACGATGTATTTCATATATTTCAGTTGCATAGGTATATCCCGGATCCGAGTCATATCCTCGACCATTCCGATCTAGTCGTTGGTACCGATTTGTCTTATGAGGAGCAGCCCATATCCATTTTGGACAGAAGGGATAAGGTGCTCAAGAATCGAACTATTCATCTTATCCGAGTTGATTAGGGTCATCACCCTTTGTGAGAGTCGACATGGGAGCGCGAGGATTATATCCGGTCTCAGTATCCACACCTATTCGACTCGGAAGGTATATTCATTTTTATGCCTTCGTATCTCGAATCTCGTGATTCGTTTATCCATGCTATGTGACACTGTTTCTTTATATGCTTGAATTTGATTGTAAGGTCTTGTAGTTAGTGTAGTGCTTGTTCTGATTTCTCTAGTTAGCCTTGGGTATGAATTTCGATGATGAAATTTTTTTTAAGGTGGTTATAGATGTCACTCCCCATTCCCGAAATACGTATTTTGGGATATATTTATTTCTTGCTTGTATTTATTCTTGCTTAGAGTATTTTTTGCTCACATGATCATTAGGCTGCATGCATGGAGACTAGACCCATTCTTGGTTTAGCATGGTTCCTGGTTTATTTGTGGGTTGGTTTATTCATGAATTTGAACCAATGGTCTAAACCTCAAACCCTAGCTATATAAGCTAACTTATTTCTCTTTCTTCCCTCATTCTTCATTTCTCATCTTTCTTTCATTTCTAGGTAAGTACATCTTTTACTACATGGAGAAACCTTTTAATTTTTGTTTCTTGTTCTTTTCTTGTATTTTATTAGTCTATTCTATGCTTATAATGATTCTGACCACTTTTAATACTTGGAGTTCTCGGTTTTGATGGATAGATTTGCGTATATCTACTTTTCTAACATAGGGTTTCATGGGTTTCTTGAGTTTTTGGTAGTTTTGATTTACTAAAATATAGTATTTTCAAAAAATAGTTTTTGGGAAGGATGAGGCACATTATTTTGAACGTTTTGGCTTTTGGTTCACTCAATTCGGAGTTAAAATATAGTTTTTCTGAAGAAAACAAATTTTTGATTTTGGAGCTTTTCCGCCATGGCCAAACCTGCTGTTGGAGAAGACGAAGTCTTCATTCGGCCAGCGAGCTATGCGGCTGAGAGTGCTATGTCGTCCAAGAGGGTTATGCGGCTGAAATCTTACTGCATACTGACATGATGCGTCCATCTTGTTGGACGCATGGCTGCTGATCTACACAAGTGTCCTTGAACACTTTGTGCATTCACTCGCTGAACGAATAAAAAATTTGCTAAGTCCAAAAGACACTCCATGCGACATCGAACTTTTGCAGCAAACAGAGCATGCGGTCACCTTCCCCTGGACGCATAATTCTGAACTTTGGCGCATCTTTGGCGCATCCTTGTCGCGTCTTTCTACGGTTTTGTCTTTTCTTCCTGACACACTTTATGTCACATCATACTTTATGTCGCATCACTGATACTTTATTTATTTTTATCTCTTTATCACTTATCCTGAGGAGTAAACCTTAGCCCTGACTCCATGCGGCCAGGATTGTCATGCGGCCTGACTTCCCATGCGGCCCTGATCCTTCTACGCATATGCGACCCCTTGCACACGTTTTATTGGACTAGTTTTGTTGAATGTTCCTTTGGAATTTATGAGTTGTATGTGTGACTTTGATGACCACAAAAGTATTAGAGCCATCTATGCGTCATAATCGACCACTTGTATCCGTGTTGATACAATTACTACGTACTAAGTGTCCCTACGCGATTATATTACATATTTACATTACGGTGTACCTATGCGGTATGTGACATGTGATATGACTCAATCTCCAGCCTTGACATAAGGGTTAGTCAATTACCAAGCATGGCTAGGTTCTGTTGATTGTTGAATCACGCTGGGGTGAATCCAAATTGAACTATCAAGTAACAAAGTGGATTTGTATCTAGCGTGGCTGTACTATGGTACGTAATATAAGGGGAATATCTTGTGACCATGCCATGATATTCTAGTTAAAATTAAGGTTAACTAGGCAAATAAACTTGTAGAGCATTGGGAGAATGAAATCTCGTGATCGTGCCTAACTAGCCACCTCCAGTCATCTGAATTGGGGTGTACAGGCTAGTCTCCACGGATATTATTTAAATCCTCATTAGTGGATGACAATATTCGACTATTATATGATACTATGTTTTCTATGCGTTCTTAGCACCGTGGCCTTACGAGGGACGGGTGCATACTACTATGTGCTATACGGCGATTTGTGGCTTGACTAACCCTGCTAGTACCTTGTTCGATCCGAGAATTCCTATATGCATAATATCTCTGGGATAACCCAAATTCCATCTAGTAAGTCATACAAGTGGTTGGCCGATTATGTAACTAAGCATGTTTGTGTATTATATCTGATGTCAAATAGTCTAAGGACATGGACTATCATAGTGCGATGGTTTAACCCTTGTCCTTGTTTGGTTGTAGGGTTAGATCTCACGATAGGCTATGAACCAAAACTACGAGACAGAACTATATATATATATATATATATATATATATATATATATATATATATATATATATATATAGTTCTATCTCTTAGTTTTGGTTCATAGCCTATCGTGACACAACAATCTAACACTACAACTAAACAAGGACAAGGGTTAAACCATCATGTATATATATATATATATATATATATATATATATATATATATATATATATATATATATATATATATATATTTCATAACCTGGTTTTATTTCTGCATTCGTGCTTCCTTTGTGGTACTTGCTATTTTGGGTCTAACCCTACTGGTTTTGCATGGCCATGTTTAGAGCTAGCACCCAGGATCAAGCGTACTTTTCCCTGAACAATGGTGCGTACCAGACGGATGGCACTGAGGGAAACGAGTGGGTCTCTTCTTCCCTGCTCGTTATTCTTATTTTACTCACTTTGGGCGTTTAGCCATCGACACTTGTTAGCCGTGACTCTGGTTATTTAGTTCCCTAAATGATGGTAATTAATCAGATTACAGATGATCATGGTCATGTACTCTTGTTACTCTGCCAGTCTTCTCATTTTTGCACAGCTGGTTTCTTGAATGTTGTTGCAGGGCTTTTGGGATGACTTACTTCCTTGTCATACATGTTCTATGTTTATTGTTCTTATTTTATTGATTGAGACAATAGATGTTCTATTTGACCCTAAGTGACTTGCTTATAGTATGCACCCCCTTGTTTAGTTACAACCGTGACCGTCGTACGATGTTCTATACCTTGTACGGGGGAGATGGCCATGTCCGTCTCCGTATTCCGGTACTGGAGCGTGATAGCTACCCCAGATTCTCGCACACGACCTGAGAATGAGTTGGTAGATGCGACAGATGGTTTATCACTGCCATATACTCGTTCTTTAGAATGGGGAATACTACATCTCCCAGATTGTCATCAGCAGCTACCCCTTCTTCTACTCCATCCACTACCGACACTATTATACCGGCTACTCCACCAGTTGCTCCGATAGGAGCAAATCCATTTTCAGGCCTTCTTGTGGGCAACGGAGTATATTTTTGTCGTCAAGGATTTGCAGATCCCCCAATCTACTAGAGCGACCAACCTATATCTGTTGTCCTGAGCTAAGGACCGATGGAGCGATGTAAGTATTTATTTGTCAATTCACACATTTATTTTGTATTTTTTATTATAATTGAGATTCTTCCCGATCAAGGCTTAAAATGATCTGGGGAGATCATGCGGGGCTACTTTGATGACCCTTATATCAACTTCAGTGACATCCCGCTCGATCGACAATTCACTTGGATGGAGAAGCTCGAGCTATGTATATGAATTTTATTTATAATAATATATGTTTTTTATTACAATGATAAAAAATATTTTTCTAATTTGTAGAGGTTGTACTGGTGGCCGGATCATAGAGATAGTGATATTTGAAAGTGCTACAAGACCGTCGCCAGCAAGAGGCTGAGTGATATGATCAATAACCAGAAGGCGCTAGCGTCACTTGGACAGGATCACCGCAAGGAGTGGCTAATGGCGGAGTACTGGGAGGAGATGAAGAAGACGATGGACACCCTGACCTATAAGGCCATGTAAGAGAAGGAGAAGGCTGCCCGTGCTAAGGGTGGTCTCTATACTGGTGGATCCATTCCGACCGTCGAGCATTTTCGACGGATTATTAGTATTAAAAAATTTTGCTAGATCATTTTTTTATAATTCTAATTTTTTTACTTATTTATTAATTGCTTAATTTTTACAGTGCGACGAGGCCGCCAGAGCCGAGGAAGACCCCAAGACCGTCGATTTTTCAGCAATCTTCCAGCGGACTCAGAAAAGAAAGAAGGATGGAAAGCTCGTAGATGAGCGGGCCACCAAAGCATATGTAAGTTGCCTTAATAAAATTTTGTCAATTTAATTAGATTATTTTTATAATTTAATTAGATTCTAGGTTTCTAGGTCATAAGAATGGTCCGATACCGATTTTGATTCCGATATTTTGAACCTTGGTTAATATCCTATTTTAAGATATCATGAAAATCAAATATAGCAAATATAACTCAAATTATATAGATATACTGTGATATCTAGTATCTAATCTGATACTCTAACAAAAATAAAATATAACACATATAACTCTAAATTTTTTAACTCTAAACCTATTTATATAAATAAATATAGGAGACGTATGAGACGTTAGAAGGGGCGGCGCAAAGAGCAGTATGCCGACTGAAAGAAACGATCGGTGGGTATAAGCTATCGGGAGAGGGAAATGTGGAAACGTGTACGGTACCAGATCGTTGGCATCGATGCTCTCGGTTCTTTCCAAAGCTCCTTTGACGGCTACTCCAGCTCCATCAGTGCCCGGCTCCGAAGTTCCTTCTGGTACGATGTCTCTGGAGCAGCTCACGACGACTGTGCATGAGCTACATGGGCTGGTCGGAATAGACACTCGTGATGCTGCAGCACCTGCTCCTCCGACGGCTACTACGACGGCTACTCCGACGACTCCAGCTCCTCCGACGGCATCGATGGGTCCTCCATCTCCTTCGATGGCTCATGTTACTGCTCTATCTGCCGTTTCTCCTGATGATCTCCAGGATATCATTGTTATGCTTGTGGCGCCTTTATGGCTACCCGACATCCGCCGTCGCCTCTGTCTCCCCCGTCGACCTAATGAATTTTTTGTGTTTGTAGGATTTATTTTAGTTGGTTATATTTTTTAACTTGATTGTATTTATTTGACTTTATGGGATTGTATAACAGTTATTTGTACATGCTTGGATTACTCTACTTTGTTATTTCGACTTATATATAACATTTGTACATGTTTGTGTGAGTTTTATTAGTTTTTGTGGAATTTGCTTAAGTGAAATTTATTTGTGTGGAAATTGGTTAATGTATAACTGATATATGCTCCGCAGAAATTTATTTATAGGAAAAATATTAACTTTAGCGACGGACGAGCGACGAATTATCTGAAAAATCTCGAGTCAGCAGCAAATTTTCGACGGATTATCTGGAAAATCTCAGGCCAGCGACTACCCACCAACCAAAAATTTCGTCGCTAAAATATTTGATACATAAAATATGCCAAATATATATCAGAATCGGTCGCTGATCCATCACTGATAGTGACGGATTAGCGACGAATTAGAGATGAACTCTGTGAGCCCTGAATGTGCAAAACCTTCTGAAAAATTTGCCAAATTTTGGCTCACCTAATCCATCGCTAATCTGTTGGTAAGTAGTAAAAAAAATTTAGTGACGTAACATGTACGTCGTTGATCTATCGCTGTTTTATGTCGCTCAATCTGTCGGTAATCCGTCGATGTAGCGACAGAATTTTCGTAGCGACGTTAGTTATTCTGACGGAACTTTTCCGTCGCTAATCGTCGCTAAATACAAATAGCGACGGAAAAATACATTTTAGAAACGGATAATTTTGTCGCTAAAATAGTGTATTTTTGTAGTGGAACCAGTACACAATTGAACCCGCCGATTTTGTTTAAAAAAAAACTCAAAAAAGTTTATTACGTGAGATTTGGACCCTTTGGTTCTTGGTTTGCTTTTGAAAGACCAAATAGCTGTAAAACCAATCCAAACCAAACATAGTGAGAACCAAACCAAACCAAACCAAGAAGTAAATGTAGATAACCAAACATACTCGGAACCAGACCAAACCAAACCAAACCAAGAAGTAAATGTAGATATCTTACATGTCTCAAATTATTTGGTTCTCATAAATGGCCTATTTGAATCCCGGTTGAACCCGTTTGAACCCCATCGAGTCCTGTACCAAAGATTTTTAGTTCAATCATCGGTCCGGTTTTTAAAACTTCGATGCTCACTAATTATTAGCATGTGTTTCATGCAATTCTTTTTCATTTTTCTTTTTTGGCCTAGGGTTCTACTAAAGAGATACACTACACAGAGAGTTGTACAGCCGATATAGCCTTTGTTTGTGTGACAAAAAGTTCTCCTATGAATATATAGTAAATGTCTGCTTCTGTTGCTTACTTTAACGACGGAGGGGCCGGGGAAGATACGTTTTCCTTCGATTTGATTTGGTGCACTCACACTCTTTACAGGTGTCTTCCTTATTCTTGTTATGATGCTGAGGAAAAGATGGTTAGGATGAATATGTTTTCACACATGAGACGGGACCAACACAACACAATACAACACAACACAACACAAGACTTCCATATAATATTGGGTCAGCTTAAATCTTTGTGGAACCTTAACCACAAAGTACTCATGCACGGAAGAAGCTAGGATGTGTTTGACAATAGTAGAGCTGCAGCAATTCAATCTTTTTCTTCTGAAAAGTGAGTGTCTAGGCTATTTCAACAAGACTTGGCAATGGTGACTTCCCAAATCTAAGTTTCCATGCCCACTGAAGCCAGATCGAACTTACTGTTTTGTTAACAAAGAGAAGAAAAAAGAAAAAAAAGGAGGCACCATAAAATTTAGCAAAGCAATGGAGTCCACTCAAATTAGACCCAAACTTGGAATAGAAAGTTCAATGAAGCCAATTATACGAGCAATGGCGTCCACTCAAACTATCTAGACCCCAAACCATATGACTACTCCCTAAATCATTTTACATAAAAGAAAACCCATTACCTACAACTTGTTCAAGAGAATCTCATGGTAACTACTATTAGGTCCTTTAACTTTTTCTATAATGCAAGACATGTATGGACCATTTCGGATGCATCATGCATGCATGAAACAAAGTGATTACTGGATAAGCAACTAATCTAATCATCAGTCAAAGTACGTACCTGACCTGAATAATTGATTCCCATGTGCTGTTTTCGAAACATGGATCACTATGCTTTGATGCAGTACCGGAAAAGAGGGTTGAAAATACGTGCGTTCTGATTCTGTGGACGAGCACCCCGAATCTCTAATTTGTGCTTCTTCTTTGTGCCTCTACCGTCCTCCCTATTTATAGGATGAGAAACCTATTTTAGATCATAACATGATTTCCTAAATAGAAAACCCTAAAATAATAATCCTATTACACCTAAAATAGTCTAACACCAATTATGGACGTCCAAATATGTAGATTTTTAAATTATATCAAATCAAATCTTTGACCATATTTGGGCTCCAAAATTTATCAAATCCAGACTGGACCCCAACAATCTCCCTCTTCAGTCTGATGAGAGGGTGTTGACCCCATGGCTCCTCAACTGGACTCCATGCATGTCATTTCGCGACAGAAAACCTGCTCCTCCATGCCACTGATCTCCGATCTCCCGAGTTGCTTTGCATCTTCCGTCGTCTCCAGCTCCTCGACCGTCACGTCGACGCTAGCGGTCATGCCTAGTACCTCCTGCACTATTGGGATCCTGCCGATATCGATGACATGGCCAAGACCGAAGTTCTTGACGATCAGCCTCACCGTGAGTCTTGGTTGCATGTCCCTGACTTCCGTCTTCCACCGGAACGTGTTAACGTTTCGACGAGCTTCTTCACCCTTGGCTGGCCCAACCAAGCGGACGGTGCGATTCTCCCGAGATTCAAACTCCTGAATCTCCCCACCTTCGTGTCCGACCTTGAAGCTCCCCCATACACATGCGTCATCGAGCAGAACATCACACAGCGTGCATGCCGTCGATGACCCACAGCTTCCCCTGAACTGTGTGAATGATGATGCTCCGGCCTCAGATTGAGTTTGCTGCAAACCTTGATCTCCTCCTTGGCTTCGAATTGCTGAAACCAATTTCGCTCCGTGAAGCTTTGGTAAACCACCATTCGCCAAAACCGGATCCGTGAAGCAACCCCCACCTAGAGACCGACCAGCTATCATGGGACCGACAGACTGACCCTCAATCTTTGACTCATCACCATTCGCCGCTTTGTCTCGACGAACCGAATCCTATGTATCCCTCAAAGTATCTCGAAGTCCCTCCAAGACAAGTTTTGGACGATCCACCTCCTGTCGAATACCCCTCGAGCCTCCATCCGGTGTCTGTGGCCTGCCTGTACACCTCAGCGGCTTGAGCCTGTACATGTCACAACACAAATCTCTTCGAGCCAGCAGTTGGGAACCCTTCGTAAGCATCCAATCTTTGTCCCCAAATAAACTGCGACAACCATCATCCGCCAGCCTCCCTACCGAAACCAAGTTGTAGCGCAAACTCGGTACATGTCGCACATTCTTAAGAACGAGCTTCTCACCAAGCTCCATTGTCAAGTGCACATCACCGATGCCTAAAACTGCAGCCGTCCCCTTGTTGCGCATCTTCACACGTCCAAAAATGCCACCGCGGTATAGCGTGAAGATCCTCCTATATGGAGTGGCGTGATGCGACGTCCCCGTGTCCATGACCCAATCATCCTCATGACACATGCCACAAAGTTCCTCTGTGTCGGTTGCTGCGATGATGAGATCTCCCATAGCCGTGAGATCCTCTTGATCATCCTTACCTTTAGCCTTCTCAGCTTTGAGCTTCATGTAGTTCCTCTTGATATGACCCCTTTCGCGACAGTGATAGCAGCCCTCCTTGCGGTCCACAATCACAAGATACCGAGAACTCCCTCTTGTCCTCGCGTGTGACTTTGGTCTTCCCTTCCCGTAGGAAGCTACCAGAGCAGACTCCTGCGACGATTCCACTTGCTTACGCCGGATCTCCTCATTCAACAAGCTGCTTTTGACTGCCTCCATCGTGGCACCTCCATCAGGAGCGGAGTTGCTCACCGACACCACCAACGTCTCCCAGCTTTCCGGCAGAGAACTCAAAAGCAGAAGGGCCTGAAGCTCATCCTCAATTACCATCTTTATCTCAGACAACTGATTGGTGTACCCTCCGTAAAATTTGTCACGCCCCGGTCCCGCCCGGGCCGCCGCTCCGCCCTGCCCCGCGCCCGTGCGGCCGGGAATTAAAAATTTAAAATATAAATTTATTATAAATTTTGTCATTCCTAGGAATTGAATTCAAGCAACAAAGAAAAATATCATTTACCTTAATCTCTTGAGTTAGAAAAATACCAACTTATATTAGTAGAAATAGAAATAGAAATAGAAAGAAAATATACAGATATAAGATGGTACGTGGGCTGTTAGTGAAGTGCAGAGAGCTTTGTTGATTATTCTTGTTGCAACTTGCAATGCTGAGGAAAATAAGGCTTTCACACATCGATCGATCCATCGATCAGGCGCGTGGGACCATTAACACAACACATGCAACACGTACAACAACACTTCCACGACTTCAGCTTAAAGCTTTGTCTAACCTTAAACCACAAAGTACACACTCATGCACGCACGGAATAATTGGATGTGTGTGCGTGTGTTTCTTCTCAAAAGTGAGTACTTGTCCTATTCAGGACCTGTGGCAATCTCAGTTGCAAAAAGGTGTCTTCCTAATTAAGTCTAAAGTTTCCATGCGCCCCACCTAACCCACTTGTCAATGAATATGAGGGTCTATAAACACAGCTTACAAGCTTTAGGAGCTTGCAGAAAGGTATTGCTCTTATCAAAGTTATGACGTCACAAAGTAAAGAATCTGTTAGCACAAACAAAAAGCACTACAAACTGGCCGGCATGTGATGTGATGAATGTCTTAATTTGTTTGTTTCTTTTAGTAACTAATGGCTACTCAGGGTCCTACGTACTAAAGAGAGTACAGACATTCCGAAAGTGAAACAAAGGGCTGTATAACCGTTTTTAGGGCTACAGGTGGGTGAGGGAGGGACCAATAACACAACACATGCAACACAACACAACACTTCCAGCACATATGTTGGACGTCACCATCCCCTAGCTCCTTTCCTTCACCTATATAATAACACAGGCAAGCCTCTTCTCATAGCAACCTCACCCATCGACAACCCGCTCACTGCCGCATTCTGCACTCCGAGTCCAAGCCCGGCCAGTGCTTCTGCGCCCATCTTCCTACTCCGATAGCTGCCACCGCTAAACACACCCTCCCATCCCTGTGACCTCTGCCGACTATTTTTGAACACCCTCCTTCACCAGCATCCATCAGTAATGGCACACTCAGGCAGCCCTCTCCTCCTCATCCTCATCCTCCCCCTACTTCTTCTTCTTTCTTCTTCTTCTTCTCCTTCTCCTTCTTATACTATCTATGCTCGACAGTCAACCGAGACTGCAGCAAAATTTCGTTCTCGAGTAATCCCTGGAATACACATAGATTACTTGATGAATATTACCATAGGGACACCTCCAGTAAATGTCCTCGTACTGTTGGACACAGGAAGCGATCTCACCTGGGTCCAATGCAGTCCATGTATCGACTGCTACAATGAAGTAGGTTCCATGTACAAACCATGGAACTCATCGACATATACATCCCTCCCGTGCAGTGCGGACGAGTGTTCTGAGCTGCCAGTGTGGAAATGCGGCAATACACGCCAACAATCCGGTGTGTGCCATTACAATTACTCGTATGGCGACAGATCGCACACCCATGGCTTGTTGTCGTCGGAGATCTTCCACTTAGGATCGTTGCGTAAGAGATTAGTGTTCGGCTGCTCCATGAAGAGCCAAGGTACCTTCGACGTCCTCTCCAGTGGCATTGTCGGACTAGGGGGCGGCCCACAATCCCTGATGTCTCAACTAGCCGGTAGCTCCCGCGGATTCTCCTACTGTCTACCCACTTATGGTGAACATGAGGCCGGCTCTTTGTACATGGGGAAGATTTTTGATGGCCCGATTGTGTCCCCAATGGTATCATGCGACAATTACGACACGTACTACTGTATTGTCCTCAACAAGATCGAGATAGGAAGTAACTTCAGTACCTCGACCAAGAAAATCAACATCTTGATCGATTCAGGTACGTCATTGATCTTACTTCCAAATGACATGTTGCAACAAATAATGAGGTATGTAGTACAAGTCGTGAACAAGCCGGTCGTGAAGAATTACGAACAAAATGGTCAGTTATGTTTTGATATGCTGACAACTGGAGAGATGTTGTGGGAGAAGTTGCCATATATAAGCTTTATCTTTTCTGGCGGTCGGGTCTCTCTACCGCCTCGCAATACTTTTCAGCATACTGTAGAGGGATTTTTGTGTCTTGCCATGGAGTCGACTGAAGGATTTGGCGACATTTCCATCTTTGGAAACCTAGCACAACAGAACTATCTCGTCAGCTATGATATCCAGAAACGAAATATATATTTTGGGCCAGCCAATTGTACTATTTCTCCATATGGACACGAAATTTCTTATGGGGTGAAATTTACTACCGGGATATGTACTTTGTTTTATTCCACTGTATTGTCCTTGTTTTTGCTTGTGTACAGTTATTGTTGCTGCGGCTAATTTGTTTTTTCTTTGTTTAATTTAATTGGGAAAATATTGCTCATCCATTTATTTTGTTAGTGTTTTGAGATTGAGTTGCTATGATGGTTCGCATCTAGTGGTAGACAGGCAACCTTCTTTCCATATTTCAATTCAAGTTAACATGAAAATGTCACTGACATGAGTTGCATCAAATTTGTCATGTCAGGGTTCCTAGTTGGTAAACTGATGTTTCTCATAATTGTAAAAAAAAAAATTCTGTATATGAGCTTATAACTAACTTCTTTTTTTATATATATAGAGGAGGTTTTGCAAATGAAGGTTGTAAATTGATATAAATCTCCTGGTAAAATTAGACACTGGACAAATAAACCAGGTCATGAGTCCTTCAGTAAGTTGAGAAACTAATGTTCGAAGGGTACATGGAGAAAGATTTATATTAATTTGTTCTGTCAAGAACAATGGATCAAACTATAATTTGTTCTGTAACAAGTTGAAACATCTTCTCACTTGTAATATTAAATCTGGTGTCTAGAATAATAGTTATAATCCAGTCAGTAAAGTTACCAGATAGACAATCTGACCTAATCATAGCCGTTACTACCATGCTAACTTTTTGGTGAATTTCTAGATGTCCAAAAATTCTTCTTACTATTCCGATCCATGCCGCACTAATTCTGTACGTAGTTGTCTTGTAAAATCATATCTTTCTTTAATTTCATGAATTCAAACCTTCTAATGTACCATGCAGAAGCATTAAAAATCAACCATCCATCTCAGCAATCCAGTTCCATGCACCCCTGTTACCCACCTCCATGCGTCTCAGTGGGCCGACTCCATATATTCAGCTCTATGCGCCAACAGTTTTAGTGTCTCATGTGCTCGCAGCGCCATGTGCCACTATGCATCTTAGTCTCTCATGTGCCCGCAACGCCATGCACCACTATGCATTTTAGTGTCTCATGTACCCGCAGTGCCATGTGTCACTATGCATCTTAGTATATGCCTGCAGTGACATACGCCTACTCCCCCTTCAGTGTTATTCATGCGCCAAGTGGAAGTATTCCTAAGGAGCGATCGCATTTACCCAGATAGGACATGACACGTGTCACGAGTATTATGGACATCAGTAACCCCAGATCTCGGCTTGACATGTGACAGCTTTAATGCAGTATGCGCCTGTAGTGGCATGCTCCAACATGGAGTCCGTGTACATGCGCTTACATAATGCCTTCTTAAAAGCTATAAATAGTGGGCATTTTCCCACATACAAGGGGATCCACGCGTAGAGGAGAGCCCCGACCCTTACCAGAATAAAATATGCGAAGGAAAAGGAGAAGGAGCGCCGCCAGAAGCCTCGTCGACCTCCTTGGTCCCAGATCGTCAACGGAGTAAAGGAACCACCGTAGTGCTCGATCTCCACCGTCACAACTTTTCCAGATCTTATTTTTTTATTGTACTTAGATCCTCTTGTACTCTTTGTCAATTCACTCCTAGAATAAGCGGATTTAGCGACATTTTTTAGCGACGACAAATAAAACGTCGCTAATTTAGCGACTCCATTTAAAAACCGTCGCTAGACGTCGCTAATTGGCGACATTTAGCGACGTTTAGGGACTTTTATTCAGTTTTTAAAAGATTTGTCGGTATAAGTTCAATTTAGGTCGCAAAAAATCGCTAAAATATTTTATTTAGCGACGTTTAGCGACGTATTTAGCGACGTATGTATTTTGGACATTTAGCGACGTAATTAGCGATATCTCAGACATCGCTAAGTTAGCGACGTCATTAGTGATGTCGCTAAAATGTCGCTAAATTTGTTTTAATTAGGGCTGCTTCCCCCCATTTCTTTCGATATCTTCCTCTCTCTCTCCCTCTCCCTCTCCCTCTCCCAAACGTCACGATCTCTCCGGGTCCCCTCCGACCTCCGGCGCCCCCTCCTCCCTCCCGGCGACCCCCCTTCGGCCGCGTCCTCCCCCCCTCCTCCTCCTCCTCCTCCTCCTCTAGGTAAACCCTCTATCTCTCTCTCTCTCTCTCTCTCTCTCTCACAGGACACACATGGCACTGACACTAACACGACACACGTTACAAACACTGACACACACACTGATACGACACACACACGTGACCTAGGGTTAAGGTTAGGGTTAGAGTTTTTGACCTGGGGCTAGGGTTAGGGTCAGGGTTTTTGACCTGGGGTTAGGGTTAGGGTTTTTGACTTAGGGTTAGGGTTAGGATTTTTGACTTAGGGTTAGGGTTAGGGTTTTTGACCTGGGGTTAGGGTTAGGATTTTTGACCTCGGGTTAGGGTTGGGGTTTGTTCACAGTTCACTTCTGCAATTTAATTCTCACTATGGAAAGACCAACTTCGGGTTAGGGTTAACGTTAGGGTTTTTGACCTAGGGTTAGGGTTAGAATTTTTGACCTCGGGTTAGGGTTGGGGTTTGTTCACAGTTCACTTCTGCAATTTAATTCTGAATAATGAGAGCTCCGTAGACTGTAGCCATGAGCCAGGAGCTGTGTGCGTGCCACCACTGTAATGCCCCGTTCCCCCTATTCGGGGAGCGCGGCCAAGGAATACTTACGACCGTCCGAACGGGACAGATTGAATTAAGATCCTTTCCTCGTTATGGATTGGTTTCTTCGGAATCAGGTCCCATATACAACGGACTGTGCCTCGAGGATGGACTCGGCGGCAGAGTCGAGAGGGGCCTTTCCGTTGCGTTGGTTTCTTGTCCGTTTTCGTGCCGCTTGGATGCTTTCTTGTTGGTTTTATGACTTGCGTTTTCTTGAACGGTTTCAATGGATTTCATTGCTTTCGTTCTTAGGATTTCGCATTTCGTATCGACCCTTGGAGACCGAAGCAGGAGGTATTGATCATCCGTTGGTGCGTGCAGGTGATCGTGTAGACGATGCGCGAGCGGAGTCTTAGGGACCTCTCCTTCTTCTTCCTATTCAACAAACTTGTGAGTGGCTTTATTTCGATAAGCACCTTCTTTCCAAGGGCTCCGTTCATAATAAAGATTGACTCAGTTGTGCATTCATTCAAACGATACCAAATATATATAAAGTTGAATGAAAAGATAAAAAGCAGGCTTGGAACATTTATTGCTTGTCATTCAGAACCTTGCATAAATTCATTGATGCATGCACGTTCGTTGGGTATAATAATTGATCGGCACTTATTCATAGCACAAGTTATTCTTCTTTAAACTGCTAAATGTTATTGAATATAACTTGTTGGTCGATTATGGTAGCACAGTAAAGCGGTTCCGTACATGCCGTTTCTTTAAATTCTTAGGCGTTAACTACGGGTTTGGTGGGTTGGTGTTGGACAAACTTGTATACAAGGGGTAACGTTCTACGAACGGTCGCCGGGGCACCGGGACCGCTTCGACCTGGGTAGAACATTTGCTAGTGTAGTCCTAGCGCTTGGATGGGTCCGTGCGTCCGCCAAAGGCTAGCTACCTGAGGCGGAGTGTCAGCCGATCCATCCCCCTTCCAACCAAGAGATGTTGTGTATATTTAAACTGTGCAGACTAACTATGTCTTCGTGACAGGGAAGGCTATGGTAAGTTGTACAGGTGGTTCAGACGGTACAGGTAAAGTCACCGAACGGTGGCATGTGAAGTTATGCTATTTTGTTCTTGCATTACCTGCTAAATGAAATCGGAACTAGGCAAGAATAGAAACCCACCTGAGCAAATAATTGTAGCATACTCATTAGATCATATCTCTTGAGCTTGGTAAAGTTGAGCAGCTAGCCTTCACCAGTACTTTTCAAAGTACTGACCCTCGTTGTAGCAGGTTCCCCGGCGCAAGGCGACGCGGCGAGAAACTGAAGCTCACTCCGAACTTTTGGGATCCTTGGCGGTTCGTAGCCAAGACTTTTGGAGGCTCAAGCTAAGAAGCCTTTCACTATCTCCGTTGCTGAATATCGCTAAGGCGATGGTGCTTACTCGCACCCAAGGTGGATTTTGTGTTTTTGAATCTATGTAAAGGGACATAATGTATGGAGCGGCTATCTCATTTTGCGTCCAAGTCTGTAAGCCCGTGGGCATTTTATACTTTTGAGTCAAGCAATGTAAAAAGATGTTCATTATGAATAAAAGAGAAACTTTTCTATGCTTCAACCTTGTGTTATCTTATATGTCCACTCTGTTGCATTGTTCTAAAGAATATCCTTATGCCTAAGGCCTTGTGCACGCGCGCCCTACGCGTGCACGGCATCACGCCCGGGGGACGATTATCGAATAGCCGAAATCGGGGCGTGACATATTGGTATCAGAGCATGCTTCAGATCCTTTGATCTCACAAGAAAGTTTCTAAAGAGGACCTTGTTCCTTTCGAGTAGACCCTTGAAATCGCTTGGCCAAAATGAGATACGTTCCATACAGTGAGTCCATAATATACCTTGAGACTAATACAAGTTACTTTCCTTTTAAGGAACGACTTCCGAGCCGGGTGCACAAGCGCAGATGGTGGCGCAAGTGCAAGCGAGTAGTTCAGGCACCTCGGGCAGCTCTGGGAGTCCAGCTGCCGCACCCTCTGCCGATCCGTTCGAACGAATGATGCGTTTGATGGAGACGCAGCAGAAACAAGCTGAACTACGGCAGAGTCAGTTTGAGTCACGGATTGAAGCTCAATTCGTGGCGCAGCGACTTCAGGCGGATACACAGCAGAAGCAGATGAATAGTCTGCAAACAATGGTGACGAATATGGTCGCCAACAATCATTCTGCATCCGCCCCCGCAACCGTGCCTATAGTTGCTGAAGCCACCGGACCGCAGAATTCTCAGGGTACCTTACCCTCAGGCGAGAATGGGTCGATCGTGTCGATATCAGAATTCAAGAAGATGTGCCGTGCTACGTTTAAAGGCACCGAGGACCCTTCCTTAGCGATGGACTGGCTGGTCGAGCTGGAGGACCACTTCGAAGCGCTGTGCCTAGACGAGACCAAGAAGGTGGCGTGTGCCCAGCTTCAGCTCCGACAAAATGCACATGATTGGTGGGATGTGCACAAGCAAGCTATTTTGAGCGAAGGTGGCACAACGGCTATCTCTTGGTCCGTGTTTCGCAAGGCCTTCGTGGAGGAATACCTTCCACCCGCCGTCCGTCGCGAAAAGGAGGACGAGTTTGCCCTACTGAAGCAGGGGGACATGACGGTACGTCAATACGCTTCAGAGTTCAACCGACTTGCAAAGTTTGCCAAGTCTCAGCTCGCCGATGCCGAAAGTCGTGCCAGAAAGTTTGAGCTCGGACTGCGACCTTCTATCCGTGCTCACGTCGTAGTGACTCAATATCGTACCATGCGGGAGTCCTTGAATCATGCACTGTCCCTTGAGTCGCAGTATCCTCCAGTTCGTACCGGCGCTGTGCAAAATAACAATCACAAGCGTCATGCCAACACAGGAGGAAACAACGCGCAGAAGCGCCCCAACAACAGCGGTAAACAGGGAGCAAACCCGGGAAGGGGTAACGAAGCCGTCTGCCACCGATGCAATCGTACAGGACACATCGCACGGAACTGTCGGATGTTCAATGGTTCATGCTTTAAATGCGGTCGTCAGGGCCACATGGCAGTGAACTGTCGTGCTAGCGGGCAAGAGCAGCAGCATCAACAAAACCAAGAGCCTCAGGGTCAGGGGCAAACTCAACGAGCAAACCAGGCACCGCCAAATGCTCAGGGCCGAGTCTATGCCTTGACTCGGGACGAGGCACTCGCGTCGAACACGACGGTGTCAGGTATATTACTTTTTAATAATGTACCTGCTCGAGTATTGTTTGATTCTGGTGCAACACATAGCTTCATTTCGGCAGATTTTGCCGCCGAACACACATTCCCTATGACACCGCTAGGCTTAAACCTAAGTGTTAGCACTCCTTCGGGAGTAGATCTATCGGCTCGCTTAGTCTGTCGTGAAGGTAACATTTGCATCGGGGGACGGAGATTGTCATTAGATGCGATAGTTCTAGACATAAGGGACTACGATCTTATTCTGGGGATGGATTGGCTCGGCGCTTGTTCAGCTACAATCGACTGTGCGAAAAAGGAAGTCGTGTTTCGTTTGCCCGGCGAGACCGAGTTTTGCTTCACGTGCAGTCCTGAGTCGAAAGCGTCGAATGCCTGTATGGTGATCTCAGCAATGTCTGCTCGACGGATGATTCACTCCGGCTGCGAAGGGTACTTAGCGTCCGTTCGAGACACTCGGCAAGATTGCGCAAACGTTGAGTCTATCCCCGTTGTGGCAGATTTTCCTGATGTGTTCCCCGACGAGTTGCCAGGCATGCCGCCCGATCGAGAGACAAAGTTTACTATAGACACGTTCCCAGAAACTCGACCAATTTCCAAGACACCGTATCGAATGGCCCCGGCAGAATTGAAGGAGCTTAAAGTACAGTTGCAAGACTTGCTAGATAAAGGATACATTCGGCCTAGTGTATCTCCGTGGGGTGCCCCAGTACTATTCGTGAAGAAAAAAGATGGCTCATTGCGGCTCTGCATTGACTATCGAGAATTGAATAAAGCAACCATTCGTAACCAGTATCCTCTTCCAAGAATAGATGATCTTTTCGATCAGTTGCAAGCTGCCACAGTATTCTCTAAAATCGACCTCCGTTCGGGCTATCACCAACTAAAGATCAAGCCAGACGATGTGCCAAAGTCAGCTTTCCGAACTCGCTATGGCCATTATGAGTTCCTGGTGATGCCGTTCGGACTAACCAATGCCCCCGCTGCCTTTATGAGTTTAATGAACCTTGTGTTCCGGCCCTACCTCGATAAGTTTGTAGTAGTATTCATCGATGATATCTTGGTGTATTCGAAGAGTGAGGAAGAACATGCAGAGCACTTGCGGACCGTGCTACAAACTCTTCGGGACAACCAGCTATATGCTAAGCTGAGTAAGTGTGAATTCTGGCTAAGTAGTGTATCTTTCCTCGGGCACATCATTTCTGCGGGAGGCATCTCAGTCGATCCGAAGAAGGTGGAGGCCATTGTCGAGTGGAAGCGACCTGCATCCGTTAGCGAGATTCGAAGCTTCCTCGGGCTAGCGGGCTACTACAGACGGTTCGTGAAGGATTTTTCCAAACTTGCATTACCTCTGACTCGCCTCACACAAAAGGGAGTCGCGTTTGAGTGGTCCGCCGACTGCGAAGCTTCGTTTAAAGAGTTAAAGCATCGCCTCACCTCTGCCCCGTTACTTGCATTACCAGACGAGATCTCGGGATTCCAAATATTTAGCGACGCGTCCGGGCAAGGCTTGGGGTGTGTACTTATGCAGCGAGATCGAGTGATAGCCTATGCCTCCAGGCAACTAAAGAAGCACGAGAAAAATTATCCTACACACGACCTGGAATTGGCAGCAATTGTCTTTGGCCTGAAATTATGGCGACACTACCTTTATGGAGTGCCTTGCCGAATTTATACTGATCACAAGAGCTTAAAGTACCTATTCACTCAAACGGACCTCAACCTTCGTCAGCGCCGTTGGCTAGAATTGATAAAAGATTACGACTTGACGATAGACTACACGCCTGGAAAAGGGAACGTTGTAGCGGATGCTCTGAGTCGGATCTTCGTTGGGTCTCTGTCAGTCGATCTCAGGTTACGAAGGGACTTAGAAGAGTTGGGCATCGAACTCCGAATCCGATATCGTGGCACGCGGGTCGCTCAAATGCGATTCGTACCCAACCTAATAGAGCGGGTCACATCTACTCAGAAAGACGACCCTTTCCTAAGGAAGATGCACGAGCAGATTCTAGCGGGGAAGGCGAAGGACTTTGCAATAGATGAAAATGGAGCATTGCGGGTGAAGGGAAGGCTATGCGTCTCCGATGATTCAGAACTCAGAAAGGAGATCCTTGCGGAAGCTCATTACGTAGCCTATATGATCCATCCCGGGAGCACGAAGATGTATAAGAACCTCCGAACGACCTTCTGGTGGCACGGCATGAAGAAAGATGTCGCACTCTTTGTGTCCCAATGCATAACTTGTCAAAGGGTGAAAGCAGAGCATCAGAGGCCGGGCGGGGAGATGCAAAATCTTGCTATCCCGGAATGAAAGTGGGAGCACATCTGCATGGATTTTATTGTTGGCCTGCCAAGGACGCAACGGGGGAACGACGCGATCTGGGTTATCGTCGACCGGTTAACCAAGTCTGCACACTTCCTTGCCATCAAAAGTACTTGGAGCGCCGATCGCCTCGCCCAGACCTACCTTGACGAGATAGTCCGGCTGCATGGAGTGCCAGTTTCTATAGTATCAGATCGGGACGGGCGATTCATCTCGCGTTTCTGGGAGAGCCTTCAGCTGGCGATGGGGACCAAGTTGAAGTTTAGCTCAGCCTATCATCCACAAACCGATGGTCAGACGGAACGAGTGAATCAGATACTAGAAGATATGTTGCGCCTCTGCGTGATCGATTCGAAGTCAAGTTGGGACGTCTACCTGTCGCTGGCGGAATTTGCATATAACAATAGTTATCAGTCCAGCATCGAGATGGCTCCGTACGAGGCTTTGTATGGGCGGAAGTGTAGGTCACCAATCTGCTGGGACGAAGTCGGAGAGCGGCAAATCCTCGGGCCGGAACTGGTTGAACAAACCGTGCAAAAGGTTCGGTTGATTCGTGAACGGTTGAAGACAGCACAAAGCCGACAAAAGAGTTATGCCGATGCTCGACGTCGCCCCCTTGAATTCTTTGAAGGGGACCATGTGTTCTTGAAAGTCTCGCCTATGCGCGGAGTCATGCGATTCGGAGTAAAAGGAAAGTTAAGTCCAAGATTTGTTGGACCGTTTGAAATTCTCAAACGGGTTACTCCGGTCGCCTACCAAGTTGCTTTGCCGCCTGCCCTGTCAGAAGTACACAATATTTTTCACGTTTCACAGTTGAAAAAGTTTGTACACGACCCGAACCACATAGTTGACTTGGGTCAGTTGAATCTGCAAGCGGACTTGTCGTACGCAGCAGAGCCTGTCCAAGTTTTGGATCGTAAAGAGAAGCAGTTGCGGAACCGAACCGTCTCGCTAGTGCGCGTCCTGTGGCGGAACCATTCGGTCGAGGAGTCGACCTGGGAACTTGAAGCTGATATGAGGGAAAGGTTCCCCTCATTATTCCTTAGGGGTAGGTTCTATTCCTAAGTTTCGGGACGAAACTTTCTTTTGGATGGTTATGATGTAATGCCCCGTTCCCCCTATTCGGGGAGCGCGGCCAAGGAATACTTACGACCGTCCGAACGGGACAGATTGAATTAAGATCCTTTCCTCGTTATGGATTGGTTTCTTCGGAATCAGGTCCCATATACAATGGACTGTGCCTCGAGGATGGACTCGGCGGCAGAGTCGAGAGGGGCCTTTCCGTTACGTTGGTTTCTTGTCCGTTTTCGTGCCGCTTGGATGCTTTCTTGTTGGTTTTATGACTTGCGTTTTCTTGAACGGTTTCAATGGATTTCATTGCTTTCGTTCTTAGAATTTCGCATTTCGTATCGACCCTTGGAGACCGAAGCAGGAGGTATTGATCATCCGTTGGTGCGTGCAGGTGATCGTGTAGACGACGCGCGAGCGGAGTCTTAGGGACCTCTCCTTCTTCTTTCTATTCAACAAACTTGTGAGTGGCTCTATTTCGATAAGCACCTTCTTTCCAAGGGCTCCGTTCATAATAAAGATTGACTCAGTTGTGCATTCATTCAAACGATACCAAATATATATAAAGTTGAATGAAAAGATAAAAAGCAGGCTTGGAACATTTATTGCTTGTCATTCAGAACCTTGCATAAATTCATTGATGCATGCACGTTCGTTGGGTATAATAATTGATCGGCACTTATTCATAGCACAAGTTATTCTTCTTTAAACTGCTAAATGTTATTGAATATAACTTGTTGGTCGATTATGGTAGCACAGTAAAGCGGTTCCGTACATGCCGTTTCTTTAAATTCTTAGGCGTTAACTATGGGTTTGGTGGGTTGGTGTTGGACAAACTTGTATACAAGGGGTAACGTTCTACGAACGGTCGCCGGGGCACCGGGACCGCTTCGACCTGGGTAGAACATTTGCTAGTGTAGTCCTAGCGCTTGGATGGGTCCGTGCGTCCGCCAAAGGCTAGCTACCTGAGGCGGAATGTCAGCCGATCCATCCCCCGTCCAACCAAGAGATGTTGTGTATATTTAAACTGTGCAGACTAACTATGTCTTCGTGACAGGGAAGGCTATGGTAAGTTGTACAGGTGGTTCAGACGGTACAGGTAAAGTCACCGAACGGTGGCATGTGAAGTTATGCTATTTTGTTCTTGCATTACCTGCTAAATGAAATCGGAACTAGGCAAGAATAGAAACCCACCTGAGCAAATAATTGTAGCATACTCATTAGATCATATCTCTTGAGCTTGGTAAAGTTGAGCAGCTAGCCTTCACCAGTACTTTTCAAAGTACTGACCCTCGTTGTAGCAGGTTCCCCGGCGCAAGGCGACGCGGCGAGGAACTGAAGCTCACTCCGAACTTTTGGGATCCTTGGCGGTTCGTAGCCAAGACTTTTGGAGGCTCAAGCTAAGAAGCCTTTCACTATCTCCGTTGCTGAATATCGCTAAGGCGATGGTGCTTACTCGCACCCAAGGTGGATTTTGTGTTTTTGAATCTATGTAAAGGGACATAATGTATGGAGCGGCTATCTTATTTTGCGTCCAAGTCTGTAAGCCCGTGGGCATTTTATACTTTTGAGTCAAGCAATGTAAAAAGATGTTCATTATGAATAAAAGAGAAACTTTTCTATGCCTCAACCTTGTGTTATCTTATATGTCCACTCTGTTGCATTATTCTAAAGAATATCCTTATGCCTAAGGCCTTGTGCACGCGCGCCCTACGCGTGCACGGCATCACGCCCGGGGGACGATTATCGAATAGCCGAAATCGGGGCGTGACAACCACAGGGTCCCCTCCTGCCCTTGGATGGTGAACCTGTACGTGTAGCTCCCTCCGGGCCTGATCGGACATTGAGTCACGAACTCGGGTCCATCAGCCCAACCACTTCTCATCTGTCGAATTCCATGCCTAATATAATATAATACAATACAACCAGGGAATGTTAATATCATTACTTACAACTCAAAGGCACAATTAATACTGAAGCGACTAAAGTAAAAATATGTCAACAAGGGCAGTATTTTAGCTATTAAGGTTTTTTTTAGTTTTGTGGGAATAAACTGTCCTTTGTTATTGTTATTATGTTTGATTTTTGCGGGTATAAACAAGCAGCACAGCAGGAAGCACAGTCAACATCAAATATTTCTCCTTTTTTTAATATATTTGTCTGTCTTACTTAAAGCAAACGCAGTGAGTATTTAATTATAGTGTTCCATTAGCTTAAAATAAACTTATCTATATTTAATATTAGACAATATATTTATATCTGTTATCAATTATATTCTTTGTTTTCATCTATCTTACCAGATGGCACCCATGACCCGAGCACGTGCACGTCGCTTGAGAGAGACACCTCCTACTGTTAAGGAGGAAGTGATGCCTCCTACCGTTAAGGAGGAAGTGATGCCTCCTACTGTTAAGGAGGAAGAGATACCACCTGCTGTATCTCAGACTAGGAGTTCCAGTCACCCAACACCTATAGCGGCTGTATCTCAAACGAGGAGTTCCAGTCACCCAGCACCTATAGACACTATTTATGTGCAGTATCTGAGGGACTAGTATATGCTCCAGCGTATTGGATATCCTCGAGATTGATACTGTGATGTTTCATATACTTTTATTGTGTTTAATATATGATTGAAATACTTATATATTTGTGTGACTGTGATACTTATATATTATGCATTTTGTGTGACTGTGATACTTATATATAGACGCTTTTTATGTTATTGAAAATTCAATGGAGGGTTGCTCCAAGTCTGTCTATAATATTTGTGTGTATTGTGTGACTGTGATACTTTTTATTCATATTAACTGATGTTAATTTACCTGTGTTGAGTGTTCCACCGAAGGGGTTGGCAAACCCAGAGAATTCAATAGAGGGTTGCTCTGGGTCTATTTTAATTAGAAATTCATAAATTGCAGGAGATTGGTAATTTTTAACATTTTTTTTATTTTTCAATGAAATTTAGCGACGTTTAACGACTTTTAGCGACGTTACTATACGTCGCTAAACGTCAATGAATAAGTCGTTAATTAGCGATATTTAGCGACGTATGAAAATATCGCTAATTTAGCGACGTATGAAAACGTCGCTAATTTAGCGACGTTGAGTCGCTAATTTAGCAACGTTGAGTCGCTAAACGTTGCTATTTTTGTGACATATTTAAGTCGCTAAAAATGTCGGTATAGCGACGTTTAGCGACGTTTTTCCTTTCAGCGACGTGCTGATTTCTGACTTCTGTATTACGTCGCTAATTACGTCGCTACATTCTATTAGCAACATTTTTTGGTCATTTAGCGACATTTTTTTACGTCGCTAATTTGGCTTTTTCTGGTAGTGATTTACAATAAATAAGAATTTTATACCCTCTATCAAAACCATTATTTTTGCGATGTCGACAAAAATGATAACTTTGCTGGGGAAGAGCTTCTCCTACGACGAGAAGTTGGTGACACAATCCGACGTGACCAAGATAGGTTCGACTCAGAGGATGTTGGTCGTCCGCTTCGACCAACAGACATTCGAAGACTTGCTAGAAAGTCGAGCGCTACCATGAGGCCCATACGACCTCACAAGACTCCCAAAACTCGGGATGTTAGAGCCGCTGTGCCAATTCCGAAGTTGGTACCCAATGCATCGTCAACCCACGCTGCAGTTGCACATACGGTTGACCTGTACTCCACCAACAAGTCGAGTTCCTTGCAGAGGCCCGCATGACCTCAAAATGTTTGCAGGATGTGGGTTGCTAAAGCTGCTGTGCTAAACCCCAACTCCGCTCCAGAGGTACCGCCGACCTTCGCCGCAGGTGAACATAAGGTCGGCTCGCACCATGTCTCCGCCTCCAAAGCCGCGCTCGACTGAAACCACACCATGCCCCACGATGTGCGCGTATCGTCATCGAGGCCAAAAATGATGCACCGACCACAGGTGCATGGAATCCCCTCCAGGTAAAGTTGTTGTTAACAAGGGTCCGTATATCCCTAACTTGGACTCCTTATACTAGCACCCAAGGACGCTAGTTCGAGGAAGCCCAAAATGCCCCAGGCCATGCGTGCTCAAGGGGCTGCATCGTCAACTCTCCAAAAGCAGGTGCCGTTGCTCGTGACACGCGCTGCTAATGGAAGACTCTATAGGGCAGACCCAGGTGCACATGCGCCGGAAGTGGGTCGACCCTTAAAGCCTTCCAAGAAGGGTCTGTCCCCTCGAAGATAAACCAAGAGAAGACTGTCCCATGCGCCCAACCTGGCTAGCATAGAGGAAGTCCATCTCACAACAAGTCTTTCGCTAATGATCTGGTTGCAATTTTTGAAGAAGAACCGGATCAGGGAGCAAAATCTCCTCTTTTACCTCCATATGCAAGGGTTACCCAAGCACATGAAGTTGGGGTGAAAAAGAACCTTCCTTCATCTGACAAGAGAAGTAGGCATCGCACAGGGTGTGTCCCCTCGAAGACACACCTGTACCAGCATCATCCTTAACTGTTGCTGCACTCAAGCACCAATTTCTCCTAAAAGATAGTCGGTGTTCGAGTGATTGCAATTAGCAACTTCAACCCGACAACGTCCCCGGAGGCCTCTACATGAAGAGGAGGAATTTCTTGTCGCTTCTTCTTGCTCAACATGGAGATCCTCTCCCCTAAAGAAAACCTTGAAGAAAGGCTCACCAACCTAAAGGATGCTGGTCAACACTCCACGAAGCCGTCCGCGAGGTAGCAGACTGGTACCGACTGTGGGGGTATTGTAAGGCACGCGCTCGAGAAAGAAGGCTGGGCGTAGCCATTATAAACCCCCTCGAACAATTTAGGGTTCGCTATCCATATTTTTAGCGTTTTGCCGATGCTTACCATGAATTGTTATAATTTTGGCTCTAATACCATCAAGCAATGTTGTTATTGGTTTATCACGTGAATTTTTAATCCAACTATTAAAACTCTCTGTAATGTTCGATGTGTTAATATCGAGTCTAGAACATGGTGCATAAGCTGTGATCCAATGGAAAAAATTATGATTTTTATCGTTTGTACCAACAATCCAATTAAAAATCCTAATATCTGCCGATTTAATCTTTTCAAACCATTCTGTCGCATCCACAACATTATAAGATCGAACAAGTTTATCAAACAATTATTGATATTTTTTGTGTACTACTACATTGACTTCTTATATTTTGTTTAAAATGCTGGATACAATAAACATGTGGAGAGTATGGAAAAGTACCACGCATTCCACGAACCAATCATTTTTGCTTATCTAATATAAATGAAAAACCATCCCAACGATCAAAATAACTTTCAAAGAAAGTTTTCAAGTTGTCTAAAAACCTGTCCAGGATTCAGTATTCTCATTTTCAGCAATACAATAAGTAATATGATATAATTGATAGTTAGGATCATGCGAACAAGCCAGAGTACCTCGATATCTAGATGTCAGAAAAGTTGCATCAATACTAATAATAGGTAAACAACCACGTAAAAAACTATCGATACATGCCTTGAAATAATAAATATTTTTTAAAATACATTATTTCCTACCGTCTTTAAAAATATCTGCTATCAGGATTTGTTTCCATAATTGTTAGGCTATATTTTTCAAGACTACCATATGCATTAATATAACTACCGTTAATTTTAGATTATGCAAATTTTTTTTCTCTCCAAGTTTTAGAATACGTAATATTTACTCGATAATCTCTAAGTATATCATTCACAATATGTGATGCACTATAAGACTGGTTATCTCTAATTTTACCCATTATTTTCCACTAATTCATGCAGCAGTAGCCTGTCGATAATGTCCTCTTGGTAATACACCAATACATGAATATTGAGATTCAAATGTACGAATCTCAAATATTTTACTGTTACCAATTGCATGTTCGTACACTCTACAACGATAATGTGGAGCGTCACAAACATATACAATTCTTTGAGAATGTTATGTGTAGCTCTACAACTAAATTTACGAAGAATTGCTATATAACTATATAAATTTCTAAATGCATAAGAAGAAGCAAACTCTAATCTACGAAATACTTCGGGGGTACTACCATCTGAATTATCAACAGTGGATAAATAATAGTCTAAATCTTTGACTAAGTCATCACTATTTTCATCGTCAACGTTCTCTTCGACTAAATTCTGATATGTACAAATTATACTAGATGTACGTCCATCGTAAGATAATCCGTTTAGTGTACCTCCATGATTGCAAATCAGTGTTAGTATTTGATCAATGGCTAAAACTTCAAGATTGAAAAATTTCTTCGGACTTAAAACTTCTACGAAACATTCATCGAAAGAAAGTAATTCACTAGAAGAGAATAACTAGGATAAATAACAGAGGAGTGATGGGTGAGAGTTATGGAGTTTGAGTTGGATAACATGCCATATATATATATATATATATATATATATATATATATATATATATATGATCCAGATTAAGAGCCCCGCTTATTAAGCCCCCAAAAGTTTCATCATTTCTAACCGTTTGATCGTCTTTAAGTCATCTAATCTTGACCGTTGTTTTGATTAATGGTTAAGATTAGATGACTTAAAGCACCATCCAACGGACCACAGTGACGGAGCTCTTTGGGGACTTTATAAGCGGGACTCTTGATCTGAATCCATATATATATATATATATATATATATATATATATATATATATATATATATATATATATATATATATATATATATATATATATAGTGTATAGGATCGTTAAAATTTTTAACCTTTACAAATGTTACCGTTTGAAATATAAACGTTCCAAATCTATCCGTTAAAATTTTTACCATTAAAATTTTTACCGTTAAAATCTATCCATTAACTGAAAAAAAATTAAAATAATAAATAAATACCAAACTTACGTTCCTTTTCCTGGCGTTAGTTCAAGAAAATTATAATATATAAACTTATGCCTCTATTCCATGCGTAAGTTACCAAGTTTAATTTATAATTAAGGAATAGTTAAGGGCTAATGTAAAAAAAAAGAATAAAGAGAACTTCCGTCCATATTTAAGGACGTAAGTATAACTTACACCCTAATGTTTGGTGATTTTATGCTGTATGCATTTTTTTTAAAAACTTTATGCTTTTTAACTAATTAACTTAAAAGACAACCCATTACACCTATGCCATGTTCAAGAGAATCTCGTAGGTTAATTCAGCAACTTTTTCTATTTAATGCAAGACCTGAAGAATTGTTTCACAGGTGCTACTTTTGAAACTAGGATCACTATGCTTTGATGTAGAACCGGTTGATAGTTCTTAATTCTTTGATGGCGTTGCATGGAAAGAAACCACAATAAATGAAATAGAATTTGCATGGCAATCCAAAATTTCCTTCGTTTGAGTATAGTAGCATAATTGGCAGTTTCGGCAGTTACTGATCGGAGCTTCCGAGTTTTGTTCTCGGAAAGCAAAAAAAGTAACACAAAATTATTTAAAAGGCTAGAAAAATACTTGATGAATTTTGGCATAATCTTATGTATTATTTATTCTTCATATATTTTAGTTTTGAATGGAATAATAATCGACATTGCAAAATTATTCACTGCCAATGGTAATGTATAACCCGTTAACCCGACCTGAATTGTATCTAAAAATTCGGATTTAGATGTAAAAAACGAAATCCAAAGGGTTTTCGGATCGAGTACGGGTTATATACAAAACCCAAAAGGATTTTGGGTCTTAGTATGTGCCCGTTAGTGAAACATATCCATCTAAGAGGTTGCAGGTTTGACCAACGGGGGAAGCACATTTAATTTTCTGTGGGAGAATAAATGTGAGTGCGGGCCGGATGCGGATACGGGTGCGGTGCGATGCAAGTGCGATGCGGGTGCGGACCTTCCGGCTGGAAGTGTGGCTTTCAGGCCCAGTTTGTAGGCCTTGGAACGAGGAAACTCTAACACAATTACCTTACAATATATATATATATATATATATATATATATATATATAAAGAAAAATCCTAATAAGAGAGCGGTGTTAGGGGCGATAGGGGATTGAAGACTAGGGTTTGATGGGCATTTGGAACCCGGAGTATTTGATGCTGGTAAAGGCGGGGGTGTAGGAGGCCCCTCATCGGCGAGGTAGCCGGATGACAGTGGGTGGACTACGGTTCAACGGGGAAGGAGGAGTCGACGTACGGATGACCCGTGGGGAAGGGCGGGAGTGGTTGCTGGTCGAAGCATGGTCATGGGGATGGGCAGGCACATGGGGAGGCCGACTACAGGGGCATGCAATCTCTTCTTTGTACGCAAACAGCCTCCTCCGGAGACCGCACGTGGCCGGAGGGAATCAACCGTATCTGCTGCCGCAGGCAATGGCAGACAGACACAAGCAGCACCCCCTCCGCGGGGGCCCAGAGTAACTAGACGACCCCCCTGTGAGGCCGAGATCAGAGTGGAAATGTTGGTAGACAAGGGAAAAGCTCCTATGGGAAATCAGGTGAGAAGCAAATCTTGGTCAGACTTGTGCCGAGGAAGTTCACAACAGGCAGATGGCCGAATGATCTACGTCGCACCAAAGATCGTGAATGGGAGACAGTAAGCGTTCTTCCCAGATGAGGAGATGAAAGAGACTAAGGAATATTGGCAGAATACACTTGTTTTATACGTGCTAGGAACCGACCATTCTTTGGGCATATTCGTGCCTATGCGAATCAGGTATGGAAGCCAAAGGGTTCTATGGAGTTCTTTGCTCAAGATGAGGGCTTTTATTATGTCCGATTTGGTGTACGAGAGGACTTGGAATGCATAATCCAAGGGGTACCTTGGACTTTTGATGGTCGGCTCATCATCATGAAGGAGTGGACTCCAGAAATTATTTGTGAACGGGAAGTTCTGCACTCCGTCCCTATCTGAGTTTGTTTCCCTAAGCTCCCTATTCTATATTAGAGCTTCCCACTGATAATGAGACTATCGAGTTTGATTGGGAGTCCCATTAAATTCGATGATGTGACCACGTATAGTGCAAATGTGGATTTTGTGCAGGTTTTTATTGAGATTGAGGCAGGAAGAGACCTTTCGTCTGTGTTGGAATATAAAACTTCCTCGATAGCGGTCATCTACCTGAAGGTTGAATATGAGTGGGTGCCCCCGGTGTGCAACTATTGCAAGTGTTTTGGACATCCTCCGAAGGATTGTAAGAGGGGGTGCAGCCCAATTCATGCCCGGCTGAAGTAGAGTCCTCAGGTGGAGTGCACGACAGAGACCAAGTAGTTGTTTCAGGTATGGATGTTCCTGCAGTTAAAGGACAACTTGAGAACCAAGGAGAGGGACCGAGCGATATGCTGCTTGAGATCGACATTGGCTTGGATCAATGTAGAGGGATTAATATGGTTAATTTAGAAAGGGGTGGACATGCAAACTTGTCTGTGGCTGAGACTAGTAATGGCGGTGAGACAGAGGCTACAACTGGTGGTGAGCTCGGATCGATGGTGGTGTTCCAAGCTGGCCAGAGCTTGCAGTCCACGGGGAAGTCCGGTGTGATAGGGAGGTCCGGTCCCAAGGAGAGGGGCCGCTTGTTTGCAGGGAGAGGAAAACTGACCAAAGGAAATACTGTTGGGCGGAGCTCATCTGTGGGTACCTCGAGTCAGAAAAGACGAGCAATGCCAACTACGTAAGATAGTCCAGTGACCGGGTGCCAAAGTGGAGAAAGATTACTTTGCATTGAGAATCCAGAATGGACAAACCTATTGAGAAATATTACAGTCTTGGAGATGGCTGAGGATGAAATAAATGTGTTTATCATTCCCCCTAATGACAGATGCACAAATATTGTTGGGGGCGCTATTGTTGATTAATGGTTGTGCTTGCAACGAACGTACGTGGGGTGTGTTCCATAGGGAGATGGAAAGAGATTAGCGAGACGCTCAGGTAGGTGCACTGTACAGTTACTGCGCTACTGGAGACCAAGATTAAATCTAAAATGTTATTGAAAAGAAGAACTCCTGTTCATTGGCAACCGGTCCACAATCTAACTTTATGCAGCATGGCGAGGATTTGGATTCAGTGGGATACTCAAATTTGGGATGGATGAGTGATTCATTTATGGGATCATCTTATCATACTGGAGATGGTGAACAAAGGGGGCCTTAAATTAATTTTTGGCGTTGTCTACTGGCAAAATGACCGTAGGTGTAGGGAGAATTTATGGCAACAAATTTTGCAGCTTCGTTTGGATGTGGACATTTATTATAAACTGCCTATGGTTCTCATGGGCAATTTTAGTGCTCTATTATTCAAACATGAGAAAGTTGGTGGACGTTGCCTGGTGTCATATTACAAGAATTCCAGGGGTTCATTCTTCGGGCAGGACTGCGGACACTGACTCGAGCAGGACATATTTGGACATGGAACAACAAATCGACTCAGAAGAGGGTTGTCTGTCAACTTGATCGTGCTTTGGAAAATCGGGAATGGTTTAATCAATTTTTGGACCCACTTGTGGAGGGGCTGGCGCAGGTACCAGTGACCATTCTCCTATTTGTGTGCATTTTACACCGATTTAAAGGACCAAAGCGAGTCCATTTTGATATAATAACAAGTGGCCGATGTTGGATGGGTATGAGACGGTAGAACTAAGAGGCATCCTGTCGGAGGTAAGGGGTCATCCATAATTCTGTCTTGTACAACATCTCAAGGCGATGAAAGCAGGCTTGAAAGCATGGAGCCGCTCACAACCTAGTAGATGCCTAGAGTTGGAGGAACGAAAGCTGAGAGAGGTACAGATTGCGCTCCAGGAGGATCTGTTCAATATAGACTTGGCGGCAGCAAAAACATCATTCATTCAGGCAGTTGGCCAGTTGCGTCTGCAGGAGCTGATAGAGCTCGCCCAGCGGGCCAAATATGATTGGCTAAAGGAGGGGGACCAGTGCTCCAAATTCTTCTATGACGTAGTCCGAATGAAGCAGCACCGCATTCATATAAACATACTGCTTGGCCCGGATGACAGGGAAGCTATTTCGCAAAGTGAGTTGTAAGCGGAGGCAGTCAGGTATTACACCGACTTATATAATCAAAACAATTATAGAGTTAATTTTCCTGTGATTGTTTACAAAAAAATAGTTATGGTTGCTGGTAATGATGGTCTGTTGGCTCCGGTTAAAATGGAGGAGTTGGATGCTATAGTGCTAAATGCGGATCCTAATAAAGCTCCGGGACCGGATGGTTTTGGTAGCAAGTTCTTTAAGGTCCATTGGGTGCTTCTTAAGGAGCAGGTGTTAGAGGTGGTACAAGACTTCTGCACACATGGTCGATTATTACGAGAGCTAAATCACACGTTCTTGACTCTTATTCCGAAGAAAGAATGCGCTACTGCACTTTCTGATTTTTGGCCGATTTATTGTTGTAATTATCTTTATAAAATTATTACTCATCTTATGTGTCGGCGGATGGAGGGTATTATGCAGGGATTTGTCTCCCGTAACTAGGCGGCATTTATTAAGGGGAGGACTATTGCGGACAACAATCTACTTGCTCATGAGATGATTCGAGGCTTTCATAAGGTTGGCTCAATAAAATTTGGCGTCAAGCTGGATCTGAGGAAAGTATATGATATGGTAAACATGGAGTTTTTTTGTCATATCATGCACTCCATGGGATTTGACCAGCGATAGGTGGACATGGTACGAGAGTGTATATTGACAGCTACATTCTCGATTTTGATCAAAGGTCAACCACATGGGTTTATACGGAGAAACCTGGGGCTGCGCCAAGGCGATCCGATGTCCCGATACCTATTCACTTTGGTGATGGAGTACTTCACGTGTCTCATCGACTTGGCGGTTCACCGTGGACCGATTATTCCGGTATACAGGAGGGTCCAACCGAATGTCTCACACCTGATATATGCAGATGACCTACTGGTGTTTCTTACTCCTATGTTTGCTGGACTCCACTCATTGGCGACAGTGTTACAGTAATTCGCAAACTTGACAGGACTTCATCTGAATAGAGACAAGAGGAAAGCATACTTTGATAGTCACTGTCCGGACAAGGAGGAGCAGGCGACCGTGTTGGGGGTGGAAAATGAGATTTACCAGTGAAATACCTGGGAATTCTACTATCGGTCAATTATGCGGTGGATAGCGATTGTCAATCGTTAGTTGAGTATACTCAGCGATGGGTGGAGGGATGGCAGGCTCATAGCTTATCTTTCGGCAAGCGTATCGAGCTATTACGATCAGTTATCTCTGCCATTTTTCTCTATTGGTTGCAGGCGGTTATGTTGCCGATTACTACGATCCGAAGGATTGACAAGATTTGTGCAGACTTTATCTAACTTGGAGGTATTCACGCAATTAGGTGGGAGGACTTGTGCAGGCCGAAGCAGGAAGGTGGGGTTGAATTACAATCACTTCAGACTCTTCGTCCTATCGCTGGTAGAAATTGACATGGAAGTTCATCTCACAGGAGTCCCTTTGGACTAGGTGGATGGCGGCCAGGTATCTAAAAGGCAAAAATGTGTGGGCTCATCGTGTTAACACCAACTACTTAGTTCATTTCAAGATCATTATGTACTACAGGTCGGTTGTGAAGGGGGAGATTTCACGGAGGTTCAAGGATGGCCAGCTAACCAATATGTGGTTGGATCCATGGATTCGATATTCTAGTCTGCTGGACATATGTGGTGCCATGGCGAATTCCCATACTATAGAGTCACAGCGGGTTAGTTGCATCCTACATAGAGGAGTGTGGTATCCGAACAGACATCGGTGGACGAGGCAGGCCAAAGGAATGATTAGGGATCTGCCAGGGGATGGAAGCATGCTTGCGAACGCATGGTTCTGGGATTCATCACCTACCAATTTTTTTTAGCACAGGCGGGTTTATGAGTCCATCCGAGGAGACCAACCACGTATGGATGATGCATAGTTCATTTGGATGAAGGGGGCGGCACGAAAGATACAACTTTGCATGTATCGAGTCTGGATGGGGCGTCTCCTGACCTTGGAGGGACTAGTGCGTTTTGGTGTACACATTGAAAGCCATAGATGCACTCTATGTTAGGATAGTCCCGAGTCTATCAGCCACATGTTTTTTGGATGTGCCTATGCGGAGCAGATAATTTTGGAGCAGGGAAGGAGGATGCACCTTCCACTGGGTGCGGGAAGAGAGCTGGGCGAGTTGATCATACGCATCAGGGGAGCTAGAAGGCGAGGACTGGAGTGGGTCAGAGAAGCACGCATCATATTGGCGGCGGCGGTGTGGCATATTTGGAGAGAGAGCAATAACCGTTTATTCGAGGGTCTGGTTAACCCTGCTATAGGTGTTATCAACAATATTGAGTTTGATGTAAAGTGTCTATTGGCTAAAGTGCCTCTTCAGTTAGCGAGACAGGTTGTAAGCAGTATTATTAATTAATACAATTACCTTCTTCCAATATATATATATATATATATATATATATATATATATATATATATATATATATATATATATATATATATATATATATATCTGTGTGTGTGTGTGTGTGTGTGTGCATGAATTTTGGGTCAGGTTCGAATTTTACATCTATTGATGGGGTATCAGTTCAGCCATGCCAAAAATAATATGATACGGCCGATACATATTGCCATTGAGCTTAAGCTTCAAACCTTGGTTGAAAACCGAGATATAGCTAAATTTGTAAACAAGTTATAGTGACCCTTCCACTAAATACATTCTTTATGGTTTGAAGTTTGCATAAAATTTCACACAATTTTTTCTCCTTGTCATCAATCTCTCCTCTCCTGCAATAAAGCTTGATGGCAGAAGATTTCAACCATAAATGGTTGGCTAAGTGTACTCTTCAGTAAACGAGAGTTTGATTAACATACCAGTCCATGCAATTCCTATTCTCTCAAGGATCCTAAAGCAATATCCTAATTGGTGGGATAATCCTTTTTTTAATTGGTGGGATAATCCTTTTTTGGAGAAGACCAATAGAAAGATGAATGGTATGTCGATCCCCTTCTTGGTAAAGCCATCGCATGTGACTTCAAATGCATATAAGGAAATGATATTACTAAGTCAGATTCTATAGATCTTCTCATGATTTTTAGACCCAGTACTTTTTTGTATACTAAGATTCTCAAGGTAAAGAAAGGAAATCAAAGATACACACAATCCTGCTTACTACAAGTACACCGACATCCTCTTTCTTTCCCTCCGGCAAGATTTGAAAACACTGGGTTTGGCTGCAATGGGAACTTGACAAATTGTATCCTGTGCAATGCGAATTTGATCCGAATACCTACAAACTCAGATTTTGGAAGAAGGTAATTGTGTTACAGACTCCTGGCTCGATGGCCTACAAACTTGGCCCGAAGGTCCGCACTTGCATCGCATCTACACCCGCATCGATCGTGCAGTACGATTACCCTCACATTAATTCTCCCACAGAAAATTAAATGTGCTTTTCCATTGTTCAAACCTACAACACACACACATACACACACACACACACACACACACACACACACACACACATATATATATATATATATATATATATATATATATATATATATATATATATATATATATATATATTTCAAAACTAATTGAGTTTTGTGTCAGATTCGAATTTTACATCAATTCGAACTGAACCGACCTTCTAATCGTCCTATCCACAATAGATATTGTTCTTCATTTTACATCTTTGAGACAAAGTACCCACCCAAATAGTTTTGAATGTAATGATATTAAGATGTATGAATATTGTGAATATATAGTGTACAACTTCCACAAATTGTATTGCTTAAGAACCAATTTTTTTAAGAACCAGTGGTTTTTTTTTGAACCGTGGTTTAACCGGTGAACCATCCGAATACTACAAAAATACTGTAAAATAGCGATGGATCTCAGCGACAGATCAAATTCCGTCGTTGTGTTAGCGACGGACAACCAACGACATAGCGACTAATTTATTCATATAAGAAATATATATTAATTTTTGTCGCTATTTCGTCGTTGTGGTGTCAGTTTTTTCTTCGCGACGGAAAAGCCACAAAAAAAAATTTGTCGCTGCCAAACATTAAAATTCAATGTTCCAGTTTTATTTTTATTTTTTCCCCAAACACTCTCTCTCTCCTCTCTTACCCCTGACCCTCGACCCTCCGACCCCCTCTCCTCCTCCTCTTCCTCCTCCGGCGGCAGCTTCCTAACGACGAGCAACGACAACTCCATCTCCTCCTCCTCCGGCGGCAGCTTCTCCTCTCTCACCTCCAACTCCCTCTCCTCCCCACGACCCCCGACCCTCCGCCCCCCTCTCCTCGACACCCCCACTCTGGCCTCCCTCTCCACCACCCCTCCTCGACACCACTCTCCTCCGACCCCCTCTCCTCCTCCTCATGACCCCCGACTCTCCGTCCCCCTATCCTCGACACCCCTGACCCCCCACTCCGACACCCCCTCTCGACCCCCCTCTCCTCGACCTCCCTCTCCACCACCCCTTCTCGAACGTAAATCCTAATCATAGTTTTTATTTGTTTAATTATTGGATTTGGGATTTAGGGGTTATACATAATTTTTGCATTTGGGATTTGGGTGCTGGACACGTACAGACACGATACGTTGGACACAGACACTAGAACACGGATACCCCATACACACACTTCATCTCCCAATGAGTATTATTCGGTTCGGTTTCAGTCACAGTTAGGGGTGAGTATTATATGGTTCGCTTTAAAAAAATTGGTATATTTAGTTACTATATATAATAGCAAAAAAAAAGCACAAATAAACCGATAGAATAATTGAATTGTATTATAGTCGTTTATAGTTATACTTTAGAGTACTAATACAAATAGTAATTAGTAGTTACTATAATTCGGTACTAAATACTTTAAAGTAGATATAGAATCTCAAATCGGAGTATCGGCCATATCGTCGGTTACGGATCAGAGTATCAGATTTTTTGTATCGAAAAACAAATAATTATTAATAAATTAATAACATTTTAGAAAATATATTTCTTACATTTATGCATAATTTTTAGTATTTCTAGTGTTGTTTCTTAGTAGTTTTAAAATTGAATGAAATAGTAGTCACCCTTGCCGATTAATTTACATGTGATAAATAGTTTATTTTTAACTTGCTTTTACAACCTTACTATGCTAAGGCATGTATCGGCCATATTCGGATGAGTGTCGAAAAAGTATGATTTTGGATATGTGTAAAACAAGTATTCTAATTCTAGCATTTATAATATTTAGTTCTGTATGAGACTTCTTCATCAAGTATCCTAACTAACTAATCCTTTAGCAAATATCCTAACTCATCTTGTATCTAATCCATATTGTTTGAATATATATGGTACATGTAGAATCAATGAGTCGATACTTATTAACCGATCATAGATGTAAAATCGGCGACATGAGAGTAGGATTGGTTTGACAGATAATTTTATGGCGGACATTGAAAAATTTCTCAAATACGCCTCGTAATATACCATTCATAGAGGTGGATCTCATGATGGAGCATCTTACAAGAAGGGTTTTGTACCGAACTACAAGGAGTGGACGGCTCATGGAGAACCTGTATTTTTGCAATATCATAATTCCTCCTTCATTATGGAGGTAGAAGAGTCAACTCTCAAAGATAACTTTGAATATCGACCGCGAAACCTGCCGCGTGAGTTGGTATTTGATGAGGCCGGTCCAAGTTTTATTCCGGAGGATCCTAATCCTGATGCGAAGAAATTCTATGATATGTTCAAGAATGCCGATACTCTGTTATACCTAGATTGTGATTCTTATTCTGTCTTGTCGGTGGTGATGCGGCTGTTGAACCTAAAGTCTAATTTTAACTTGCCGTAGGAATACTACGACTGGATAATTAAGTTTGTTGGAGAGTTATTGCTAAAAGGATCGAAGGAGTTGCCTGAAAACTTCTACAAGTCGAAGATGATGATACGGAAACTCGGATTAGGCTACGAAAAGATAGATTGTTGTCAAAATGGTTGCATATTACACTACATGGAGAAAAATGATAAAGATAAATGTATTTTCTGTCATGCGGACCGGTACAAGCCAATTCGGGGAAAAGGAAAGTCAACTGCCCGAGCAAGGTTGCGTCCTTACAAGTACTTACAGTTTTTGTCCATTACAAAGTGGCTGCAGATGATGTATATGTCCGCAAATACAACACAACACATGACATGGCTTAGCAAGAACGAAGGATGGATGAAGGAGAATTATCTCATCCTTCCGATGGAGAGGTATGGAAACATTTTAATCTGTGTCATCCTGAATTTGCTGCGGAGTCCAGGAATGTCCAGTTGGATTTATGTTTTGATGTATTCTGTCATGCCCCGATCTTTCGCAAGTTAATCGGCCCTCCCCGCTAGGCGACGAATTACCGTACCATCGCTCCCGTGCCGTACGAGCGTGAGCCGTGCCCGTACAAGGCCGTTGTTCATTGACTGGCGGTAAGAGGTCTAAGCCATAGAGTCGCACAGATTGTCCGAGTGCAGCGGAATTATAAACGCATAGGCGATTGGTAACAAGTTACAGAGTTGTCGATAGCGGAAGCATTGAATAACACAAGTATTAAAGTAAAGCAAACTCTTTATTGATATAAACAAGTGTTATAGGCGGCACTAGGCCGAGATTACAAGTCGCTCAAGCACTCTCTCTGAAATATTAAAAGCGTGCCAAGTGGCTACATTTGTGGAATAATGTATAGGCGATGTTCCAACATTATATCTTGTATATGTGCTTCTGTTCCGGACGCAATGCTTCAAGGCTTATGATTTGAACTCCACGCCTTAGCACGCACGAAGGAGGCATCCGCACCGAACGAGGTTCTCCCGTACCCTGCAAGCAATCTGGTGGGTTATCAGTACCTGAATGCATTGGTGGGGAGGCTACTCGCCCTCTCGATAAATCCAAACATTTAATATAGGTTCTGTGCACCGACTATTATATTATCTTTCTAGTCTAGCCTAGGATCAGTTTTATGGAAATATTTGAATAGCCTAACTCGTGTGATAGCGCACCGTACGATATAAGAGGAAACATGGCGAGACTTACCAACTTACCATTTGTCCTTTCCTGTCCAAGGCAAACCAAGTTAATTCAAACACGAGCATGTATAAACATTTAGGGGCAATAGCATATGCAAACACTGTGTTGTGAGCGAGATTACGATTCGGGTGCACGAGTTACACAATTTTCAGGTGTATTAAAGAAGATGTTCAAGTGTCTCATTTACACAAGTGTTTTAGATATTCTTGATGTGATGAAATAACTCGCACATGGATAGCCGCTGAGCGAGGATGACTTATCTATATGAATAGTTGTCACTGGAATAGCCATAAAGGACAGGTGGTAGTCTATGAACGAGGAAGGATGCAACGAAAGAACATGGCGCTACAAGCCATCCCGTCCAGTACAAGAGACTAAGATCCTTTTGAGCAAGGATGGCACGGCGTTTGCGGAGACGCCACCCTACCGAGCCAGGATAAGGCTAAAAGAGTTCCATCCGGATCGGATCAGCGCTAGTGCCCCGGTGACCGTCCGTTGAACTGTACCTTGTTAAAACAAGTTGTCCGCGACATGCAAGTCTTGGATCTTCCAAATTCCAATAACATGACACGATAATCCATGATTCTTGTTCTAAACTAAGCATTTGCTCCACGAGCTGTGATTCTTGATTTGCTTTACTTGTTATGATTCTCGTTCAGATGTAAACTTGGCATGGTTATCATTTAGGTGTAAACTTGACTTGATTCTCGTTTAGTAATCAACTTGCCTTGATGCATTCCCCAGGTGCGGAGGCTTCCTTGGCGACCTAACGGTCCCGGATACTTGCAGGTTCACTTTGCACAAAAGAACTATTTGATAGTCTCTTGGCTAACAAGATGCATGCACGCTATGCGATAGTGTTTACTCGATTGTGGCATAATTCCTTGTGACAAGCATTAAGTCGAGGCAACATGACAAGTTAATATATAAGCGCAAGCATGCATTTTATAAGAAAACTTAAGCAATCACGTTGGCTCGGGCCCGAAGGTAAGCCGAGGAGTAAAACCGTAAAGAAACTTTTTAAGCGACATAATCTAGGGTCATGCAGTGTAGCAAGTGAACAGTGCACTACAGAGTATATGTATATCGTTCTACTCGAGGCATAGCGGAGTCTAGTTGCACAAGGCAAAGGTAGCATGCAAGGGTCTGATTTATAAGCAATGTTTTATTTTCATGTTCTAACACAAGCAATACAAGTTGGAATTATTCTCTTAGCTAGGTGCGTTATATTATTATTAGCATGTAGTGGGTGATTCACTTAGCGACTAACAGGAAACATCCATATTTTAAGTGTGCTGGCTAAGCAAAGACAAGTTCACCGTAGCCACCCACCTTAGCGATGATTCGCCTCGGTGGAGCGATACTCCGACCGAGCCTCTGAAAGCCTAAGCCGAAACTCCTGTAGGGCCAAGTCTGGAAATATTTTTGCCTCAACGAGTGTTCTCGCTGAAGCAAAGTGGGTCAGAACGTTGCACTTTTGCCGTTTTAATCGGCAGTCCGCTTGAGCGGAATGGGGTGTTACATATTCACTCCTTTCGGACACTCGGGATCTCAGTACCCTTGTTGGCCGATGATTTTAAATCCTAACAATCTACCATCGTGGATGTGTATGAAGACGCCTTTCATGTTCTAGACACTTATCATACCTAGCCCAAAAAATGCAAAGAAGAACATCGATATCTACTTGCTGCTGTCACCACCCCATTTCTAGAGCAGGCTATTTTTTTTATTTTTAATTTGGTTAATTATGTATTATTTATAATTAATTGTATTTATAATTAATTAGTGATTGTATTATATTTTTATTGATTGTTTTAGGATTTCGGCTAGCCTGGACCCATGTCAGACCCTAGTGAACCCATGTCCGACCCAGCCCACACCCTTGTGAGACTTATTTTTGGGTTTAGAATATTTATTATATTTTTAGTGGGTTAGTTGGAGAGATTTGGAGTTAGTTTGAGTGCTTTTGGAACCCGAAACCAAAACCAAGTGTTAGGAGGGCATTTTGGTCAATTGGTGACTTGTGTAACCCCTTTAATTAGGTGGCCGACCCTTCACAGCAGTCCCAATCCGTGGGAACCAGCAGCCAGCCCCCCTCCTCTTCATTTTCCACTTCTTCTTCACTTCTTCTTCTTCTCCACTTCTTCTTTCTTCTTCCTTCTTCTTCCAAAGTGAGTTCTTCACCATTTTTCTTCCTTCTTTCTTCCATTCCTTCTTCTTTATGCTAGCCCTAACCTTGCTTCTTCCCCAACCTAGGTGGGTAGAGCTTAGATTTGGTGTTGGAGCTAGATTTGGGAGCTTGGAAGCTTGGTTTGGTGGATTTTGAGCATTTTAGAGATTTTGGCTTGGGATTCCAACTTCCAAGAGGTAAACTCTAATTTTCCCCTTGTAATTACTCTTTTATAGTGTAATTAATAGTTTAGAACCTTTCTAGACCCTTAGGCTACCCGTGGGAGGAAGTTGGAACTAGTTTGGTTGGGTTTAGAGACTTTAACATTAGGTTTTGTGTCAATTTCGGGTGGAATCCGAATTTGGCCCAATTTTGGGTGATGCCCTAGGTTACATGGACCTAGGTAGACGTTGTCGGGTGTCTTGAGGGTGAGTGCGTGTCTCCGTTCGGACACGGGAAGCCGCATCGCGGAGAAACGGGCATTTCGGGCGAATTTGGGGCTTTTCGTCGTCGCCGATTCTAAGTGCGTGCGCGTTTCTGCCACGGACCTAGAATCAATGCGGGAGAACTTTTTCTAAGATCTAGGTATCGTTTAGAGCGCGTGGATAAATTTTGGGCCGATTCCGAGTTCGTTTGGTGTGCGTTTTAGGAGGTTTTCCGAACCGCGCACCGCATGTTCGTCGAAATGACCGAACGGCCATTTCGACTTGGTTTCCTTATTTTGGGCTTGTGCGCGTGTTGGGTTAGTATCGGGGAGTGTGTGCTAGAGTTTTCGAGTTATATTTGATATATTTTAGGGTGTTGGTGAGTGTCGGGGTCGTTGGGCGTGAGTGGGGCGTGTTGTTGTGAGTTGTGGTTGAGTGGTGTTGTGTCTCTCTATATATATTTATAAGTGTCTATATATGTATATATATTTATATATATATATGTATGTGTGTTTAGGTATATATATTTATATATATATGTGTGTATTTATATCTATGTGCTTGTGTATGTATATGCCTATGTGTGTATATATATATATATATGTAGATGTGTAAGAGTGTGTGTGAGTGTGTTGATATGTATATATATATATATATGTGTGTATGTGTTTATAGATATATATATATATATGAGTTTGAGTTTATGTATATATGTATATATATTTATATATATATGTATGAGTGTTTGTGTGTGTGGTTGTGTGTTTGTGAGAGTGTGTGCTAGTGTGTGTGAGAGTGTGTGTGTGAGGGTGTGTGAGTGTGAGTGTGTGTGAGGATATATATATATATGTTAAGTGTGTGTGTGTGTATATGTATATATATATATATATATATATATATATATATATATATATATATTAGTGTATAGATATATATATAGATATTAGTGTAAGCCCCTGTTTTTTCAAAATTTTTAAAAACAATTTTCTGGAATTTTTGGGATTTTTTCCGTAATTAAAACCTAGGTAGTTGGCAATTAAATGATTTTTAATTACTTTTAATTAATATTAAAATATTATGGAAATAATATTTTATGGTGTAAAATCGAAAATCAGACATGGGGCATTTTTTTGTGAATTTATTGGACTCCGGAATCAGTTTAAAAGCCCTAAAAACTATTAATAAATAAACCAATTTAAACCTAGGAATAAATCGGGTTTATTCCAAATAAACCGAACTAAACCAAACCGGACCGACCGGTCTAGCAAACCCAAACCCAATCCTTATTGGGTCGCATCCGGGCCCAAAACCCAGACCCGACCCGCTAACCCGACCCGCATTTAATTATTAGTGAACCCGGGTCTAACCCGCTACCCGCTGACCCGACCCGACCCAAACCCGTTACCCAAATCCTTACCGTAACCCTAAACCTAATTCATGTCGGAATACTGTTCCGACGTGGTTATTTATACCCCGACGCCGCCGCCGCCGCCGTAACCCTAACCCTAGACCCTCGCTCCGCCCGGCCGCGTCTCTCGCCGCCCTCCGCGCCTCGCCGGCCCACGCACCCCGACTCCACCTCCTCCGCTCGCCGTCTCCGGCCGCTCCGCCCCTAGCCACCCACAGCAGCCCTAGCCCGCTCGACTTCCCCCACCCCCAGAACCACCACCCGCCAATGCCGTCATCACCACCGCCACCCGAGCCGACACCTCCCCTCATTCCAGTCGATCTCCCCTCCAGTCGTCTCCCTCATCCTCCTCCGCCGAGCCCCCTCTCCGTCGACCTCCGCTGACACCGCCTTCCCCCTCCGCCTCGACGTCCCTCCCGCAGACTCGACAGCCTCCCCTCCGACGAACTCGACCCGACTACCGCCCTAGCTCCCAGTTGACCCTCGACTAACCCGCCGCCTGAGTCGCCTCGCCGTCGACGACCCCAGCCAGAAGCTGCCGGTCCCCGCTCCGCCCTCCTCCGGCCAGCCACGGCAAAAACCCAGCGCCTGAACCCTAACCCTAACCCTAACCCTAACCCTAACCCTAAATTGGACCCGGACACTTCGAACTCGACACGCGGACACGGAGAAACTTTGGTTTCTCGAGCCCTGTTCTGGTACCGTTCTCTCCCTCCTCGTATTCTCGTTTTCGATTCCTTCAGTTGTGACACGTAGACTGTGTGACCCTCTCGGTTCCCGTGCAACCCGCTCGGTGCATCGCGTCCTGTGGCGATCGCGAACTGCGATCCAAAAATAGGAAAATCAACACCCCGTTTCACCACGGAACTGAGTACGCCCCGCCAAACGGGACAACTTGGTCGCACGCGGTCTTCACCGAAATGTGCGCGCCGTTGACATGGACGTGTGGGATTTCGCAGAAGTTGATTTGGATGTGCGTGCACACCGAAATCAACACGTATCCGCAGGCAACGTCCCGTATTCGACGGTTCTGGAATACGCTGTAACTTTGTGTACACACATCGGATCGAGACGAAACTTGCGCCATCGGACTCGTAGCAATACGCTGGTCCTGTGACCCAAGTTTGGTTCGATTCTGAGAACGTTGACAGAATCGCGTATCGTAGGCCCCAAAGGCTCCACTTGACGGGCGATTTTGTGATCGGCTCATCGGAATCCAGTTCTGGAAGTTCCGTTGGGTTCGTATCATCGTTCCTGACTTGTTGACCCTAAGTTTGGCGAATTTGGAGACCTTTGACCCTGATACGTTTTCTGGTGCAAAGTGGCCCATATGTGGACCCCGCTTTGGCCCGGAAATGTCCTTTTTGCCCCTGTGTCCAAATTGGACTCAAGGACAGGCATTTTTAGCTATTTGATATTTTCTGAGACTGTTGGTGATGTTTATTTCAGCAACCGGTGTAGTACCTACAGTTCCCACTGAGGTCAGAGCTACAGTTGGAACCAGGACCCCAGGCAAGTGTACCTTGCCAAAACTCTGCAATATTGTTACATATTTTCCTTGCTTCCTTATATTGCTGTGCATGCTCAACCTAGGACCGTGTGACATACTTAGCGTCCGATTATCAGTCGGGTGCCAACACCGCACGCGGTGTTGTGTATTATCATCTAGAGATGGATATTCGTGACACATTATTTTCTCGTACTTGTCTTACCAAGTACACTTGACCCAGGACACTTGACACTGTTCATGAGACCGGATCTTCTCGAGATATTCGTGGTGATTCTGTATAGGATACAGGACTTGACAGAGATACTATATATTCTTAGCTACATTATGACTTGTGCATTAGTTATGATCCCGCTTGTCATGGACATGAGACGTTATGGTCATGATATGCGTGATTACATTGGGTGGGGAGAGACACACAGGCAACAGGCTGATTTCATATATATATCTATAATCCATAGTAAACACATAGTAAAACATATAGTAGAATCCGCTACCGGCTCCCAGACACAGAGCTTGTAGTGGTCTCAGCCTGAGCACTCGTGATGCTCTCAATTGCATTTTCACATAGATGGTTATATGGATTACCCTATTGTTTTATTTATTTCTGCACTGCATTTATTTTGGCTTGTTTTATCTGTACCTTGCTATGTCCCCTGAGGACCTGGATCCGGATTATGTCCCCAGATATTGCAGACGAGATGGATCCAGAGTTATACAGGACAGGAGCATTAGCAGGAGCAGGAGCAGGAGCAGACATCGGAGCAGTACCAGATTCAGTAGACGAGTGATCACCGAGGTTATCTTCTGAGTATATACTATTCCCATACTCAGTATTTGATGTAGTTAGCTTATTTCTTGTATATTGACAGATGTATCAGACTCCTTATCGGGCTATTTCCTGAGTGTTATATTTTATTGAGATTGATCTTGCTCTATGATTCTGATATTGTTGTATTCATTTCTGTGGATGAGATTAGTATATCTAGACCCTTATTGTTGTACTACAGCTTAAGTATGCTCCGATGGATCCATTAAATTGGGTTTGTCCATCGGTGTGTGCTGCTGGCCATTATCACGTGTCTGGTCCCTCAGAATTTTGGGACTGGGGCGTGACATGGCTTTTGTGGTGGCCCATGCAGGTCTACGACTAAATTGTTTGGTTTCAACTTAGGGACCGAGCAAGCCTGCAATAAGAATAGGATAAGGATCTCATCCACTTGCTTGAATCGTTCTTGACATCTATATCGAATTCGAATTAATTTCTTGACTTGTATCCTGCCTTGACTCCTGTGCGCTTCTTATTGTTTATTTTGGTTATTACTCTTGAATTTTTGAATTATGTGATTGGTAACTAGAACTTGACAGTTTAAGTTGTTATTGTAGATTGTGACCCGACGATTACCCCTTAGCCTTAAATCGCGTAATCAGTACCCCAACCTCGATACCAGCTAGATTCCTTTTCCCCTAACGGCTAGTAACTCTTCTATCCTCACTATCGACGCTTGTCCTATAAGTACTAAGACTAAGGCTTAAGACGACCATGACCTATGTAATATAGGAGGATACCCTAATAGGTACCAAGACCCCTTCTCGTAGACCTTAACAAGAGTTTCCCCGGTATCCTTAAGACGATTTCAGTACTAGTTTATTGTTTATAAGTTGGGTAGTATGCCTCACAACATAGTACCACCTAGCCCTATTGACCCATTAACAAAGTGAACTCGGATGACACAACTTTAGACTTGTATAAGAAGATAGTGTTTATTCAGACTGTAGAAATTAGAGACCCGTACCCCTATTTGGTTGACCAGCGACTTAGACAAGGAGGTTGTATGATGACTTTAGAGATTGTGTAGTCTTTATTTATTATTGCTTATTTTGTGTTGTTTTGTGAACTTGAATTAATTTGTACCTCCTTTCATCATCATCTAGCGTACTTATAATTGATATACTACCTTGACTTATGTCGCTATTATAGCCTAGTTTTTGCAAGCTTATTCCTTGTCGAGCTTGTTCATGACATATGTATTATTGGGGAGGCCCACAATAATACATTGCAGAATCAGTGTATTAAGGTCTGGCCAACCTTAGTGCGCTTGATTCGCCCTTCGTAACGCTACTTTACGTGGATTGAGATATGTAGTGATTAGTAGACGAATATACTTGCCCTGGACATGTCTGACATATCGTATCGGCTACATAACTGTACTAATACGAGCATGCGAACAAAAGATTACCAGAATAGGATTTCAATCCACAACTGCTTGACGATTCCTATTTGAATTCTTTAAACGCCTTGATCCCGATACTTCTATTCTATTACCTCTCCCTTGAACTCTTTATTATTGATCTCCGTCTTCCCTTATTTCGGAAAGATGAAATCTCGTGCTTGGTATAAGTTGATATATAGACAGTACTAGATATACCACGCAGGCCAGTCGCATTGTTAGGTGACTGTCTTTTATAAATGATTAAGGGAATACCATAGGTGATATGTTTGGTGTTAAAGACTTGAGGATTCAATAACATAATTTGGGGCATAGCTTTCTCAGATATATAGCCTTAGATGATAGATGGGTAAATTCTAAGTTGGGTAGAGACCGCAATGCTCACTTGAGATAAATTCTTGAGACTGTAATCAAGAGAGATTTGTTAGAGAGACCCCACCCTAGTTTAATTTCGAGGACGAAATTTTTATAAGTTGGGTAGATTGTAAGCCCCTGTTTTTTTCAAAATTTTTAAAAATAATTTTCTGGAATTTTTGGGATTTTTTTCGTAATTAAAACCTAGGTAGTTGATAATTAAATGATTTTTAATTACTGTTAATTAATATTAAAATATTATAGAAATAATATTTTATGGTGTAAAATAGAAAACCGGACATGGAGTATTTTTTTGTGAATTTATTGGACTCCGAAATCAGTTTAAAAGCCCTAAAAACTATTAATAAATAAACTAATTTAAACCTAGGAATAAACCGGGTTTATTCCAAATAAACCGAACTAAACCAAACCGGACCGACCGGTCTAGCAAACCCAAACCCAATCCTTATTGGGTCGGATCCGGGCCCAAAACCCAGACCCGACCCGCTAACCCGACCCGCATTTAATTATTAGTGAACCCGGGTCTAACCCGTTACCCGCTGACCCGACCCGACCCAAACCCGTTACCCAAATCCTTACCGTAACCCTAAACCTAATTCATGTCGGAATACTGTTCCGACGTGGTTATTTATACCCCGACGCCGTCGCCGTAACCCTAACCTTAGACCCTCGCTCCGCCCGGCCGCGTCTCCCGCCGCCCTCCGCGCCTCGCCGGCCCACGCACCCCGACTCCGCCTCCTCCGCTCGCCGTCTCCGGCCGCTCCGCCCCTAGCCACCCACAGCAGCCCTAGCCCGCTCGACTTTACCCACCCCAGAACCACCACACGCCATTGCCGTCATCACCACCGCCACCCGAGCCGACACCTCCACTCATCCCAGTCGATCTTCCCTCCAGCCGTCTACCTCATCCTCCTCCGCCGAGCCCCCTCTCCGTCGACCTCCGCTGACACCGCCTTCTCCCTCTGCCTCGACGTCCCTCCCACAAACTCGACAGCCTCCCCTCCGACGAACTCGACCCGACCACCGCCCTAGCTCCCAGTCGACGCTCGACTAACCCGCCGCCTGAGTCGCCTCGCCGTCGACGACCCCAGCCAACAGCTGCCGGTCCCCGCTCCGCCCTCCTCCGGCCAGCCACGGCGAAAACCCAGCGCCTGAACCCTAACCCTAACCCTAAATTGGACCCGGACACTTCGAACTCGACACGCGGACACGGAGAAACTTCGGTTTCTTGAGCCCTGTTCAGGAACCGTTCTCTCCCTCCTCGTATTCACATTTTCGATTCCGTCAGTTGTGATGCGTAGACTGTGTGACCATCTCGGTGCCCGTGCAACCCGCTCGGTGCATCGCGTCCTGTGGCGATCGCGAACCGCGATCCAAAAACAGGAAAATTAATACCCCGTTTTACCCCGGAACTGAGTACGCCCCGCCAAACGGGACGACTTGGTCGCACGCGGCCTTCACCGAAACGTGCGCGCCGTTGATACGAACGTGTGGGATTTCGCAGAAGTTGATTTGGATGTGCGTGCACACCGAAATCAACGCGTATCCGCAGGCAACGTTCCGTATCCGTCGGTTCTGGATCACGCTATAACTTTGTGTACACACGTCGGATCAAGACGAAACTTGCGCCATCGGACTCGTAGCAATACACTAGTCCTGTGACCCAAGTTTGGTTCGATTCTGAGAACGTTGACAGAATCGCGTATCGTGGGCCCCACATGCTCCACTTGACAGGCGATTTTGTGATCGGCTCATCGGAATCCAGTTCTGGAAGTTCCATTGGGTTCGTATCATCATTCCTGACTTGTTGACACTAAGTTTGGCGAATTTGGAGACCTTTGACCCAGACACATTTTCCGGTGCAAAGTGGCCCACATGTGGACCCCACTTTGGCCCAAAAATGTCCTTTTTGCCCCTGTGTCCAAATTGGACTCAAGGACAGGCATTTTTAGCTATTTGATATTTTTTGAGACTGTTGGTGATGTTTATTTCAGCAACCGGTGTAGTACCTACAGTTCCCACTAAGGTCAGAGCTACAGTTGGAACCAGGACCCCAGGCAAGTGTACCTTGCCAAAACTCTGCAGTATTGTTACATATTTTCCTTGCTTCCTTATATTGCTGTGCATGCTCAACCTAGGACCGTGTGACGTACTTAGCGTCCGATTATCAGTCGGGTGCCAACACCGCACGCGTTATTGTGTATTGTCATCTAGAGATGGATATTCGTGACACATTATTTTCTCGTACTTGTCTTACCAAGTACACTTGACCCAGGACACTTGACACTGTTCATGAGACAGGATCTTCCCGAGATATTCGTGGTAATTCTGTATAGGATACAGGACTTGACAGAGATACTATATATTCTTAGCTACATTATGACTTGTGCATTAGTTATGATCCCGCTTGTCATGGGCATGAGACGTTATGGTCATGATATACGTGATTACATTGGGTGGGGAGAGACACACAGGCAACAGGCTGATTTCATATATATATCTATAATCCATAGTAAAACATATAGTAGACTCCGCTACCGGCTCCCAGACACAGAGCTTGTAGTGGTCTCAGCCTGAGTACTCGTGATGCTCTCAATTGCATTTTCACATAGATGGTTATATAGATTACCCTATTGTTTCATTTATTTCTGTACTGCATTTATTTTGGCTTGTTTTATCTGTACCTTGCTATGTCCCCTGAGGACCTGGATCCGGATTATGTCCCCAGATATTACAGACGAGATAGATCCAGAGTTATACAGGACAGTAGCATTAGCAGGAGCAGGAGCAGACATCGGAGCAGTACCAGATTCAGTAGACGAGTGATCACCGAGGTTATCTTCTGAGTATATACTGTTCCCATACTCAGTATTTGATGTAGTTAGCTTATTTCTTGTATCTTGACAGATGTATCAGACTCCTTATCGGGCTATTTCCCGAGTGTTATATTTTATTGAGATTTATCTTGCTCTATGATTCTGATATTGTTGTATTCATTTCTGTGGATGAGATTAGTATATCTAGACCCTTATTGTTGTACTACAGCTTAAGTATGCTCCGATAGATCCATTAAATTGGGTTTGTCCATCAGTGTGTGCTGCTGGCCATTATCACGTGTCTGGTCCCTCGGTATTTTGGGACTGGGGTGTAGCGCCCCGTTCTCCCGGTGCGGAGAGCGCGGCTAAGAAACACAAGACGGTATCGTTCGATCGGGATAGATTGAATTAAGAACTCGTCCTCATTATGGATTTATTTCTTCGGAATCGATTCCCATATTCAGTGGACCGTGCCCCCGGGATCGACTTAGCGGCAGAGTCAGGAGGGACCCCTCCGCTGCTATCTTTTATTGCCTCGGTTTTCGATGTCGCTTGTTGCTTTCGTGCTTTGAGTTGGTTTTGGGATTTGCTTGTTTTCCTTGAACGATTTTGATAGTTTTCATTGTTTTCGTTCATTGAACTGCGCTTCAATGCCGAGATTGGAAAGAGAGGAAGGATTACTGATCGAGCTGTTCGTGTGCAGGTGAACGAGCAGTAGGCGGCTTGCGAGCGAAGTCGTGAAGTGCCTCTTTCCTTCTCCCTTCCAAAATCTAAGTGAGTGGTTACCATCCCGATTAGCTAGCCTTGCTTCCAAGCTTCACCCCCTAAAAAGCTTGAAATCTTTCTTGCCCCGATCAAACTATACCAAGTAATAATAAAAGAGATCAAGATAAAAAGGGAATAGACTTGGAAATATTGCTTGTCAACTAAACTTATGAACGGTTATCATCCTGTATGCTAGTTCGTTTAAAACTGTTCTATGAATCGTGCTAAGTATGGAATTATGCTTGTTATGAAATAAACTGTCAGGAAGACTATGCAAAACCGTTATGCTATGGAACTAATTCTATGAGTGTTGTTCGATCACGGACGACTTGTGCACAAGGTATGTTATGAGTTTCGCGGACGGTCGCCGGGGCACAGGGACCGATCCGATCCGGACGGAACGTATGTATAGTCGTATTTTATGGGGTAAGGTGTTATGCAGCGGGGCTCGCAACCTGCGTTCATATCATCTGTGTCTTGAGACTATAACCCGTCCCTTTGTGGCATCAAGCCAGTGATCCCTATGTATATTTAAAACTGTTGCAACTAACTTGTGTCTTCGTGGCAGGGAAGGCATGGTAAGTATTGTGCAGGTGATTCAGACGGACAGGTAAAAAAAATCCACCGAACGGTGGCACGTTCATTTCAGTAAATTTTATATGCTGCTTACTTGTAAATGAACTAAGGCAAGATAGAAATCCACCAAATATGCATGCTTCATTAAAACAACGTATCGATTGGTATAGTTCGGTTAGCTCGCCTTCACCAGTATGTTTTGACATGCTGACCATCGTTGAAACAGGTTCTCCGCACCAAGGCGAACCGAGCGAGGAGCCGAAGTCGTCTTCCCAATCCAGTCCAGCTGTTGGCGCATCCTGATCGCGCCGCCCTAGAAGTCTTTTGATCCAGAAGCTTGCAACTCTTCATACACAAATGCAGCTCCGTGGCAAAGCCGTCCTCCAGCTTGGAGGTCTATACATTTTGAAGTTATAAAGGGATGTAATGTACAGGACTGCTATCTCATTTTGAGTCAACACTTTTGTAAGCCCGTGCGGCATATTAGCTAACTCGTTCAAGAGTTTGTAATAGATGTTCATTATCAATAAAGAGAACTTTTCCATGTTTCAAATATGTGTTTTAATTTATCTGCGTACTCTGAATATGTGCTTGTCATGCAAATCATTAAAGCCTTGTGCGGGCGCAACCCCAGGCCCGTACGGCGGTCACGATTAGTGGGATGCCTCAAACGATTCTACGGAATCGGGTCATGACATAGTGGTATCAGAGAACAGATTCAAGTTCCTTAGACTCGTGCTGGAAAAGTTCCTTTAACGATCAAATTCCTGTGCGAACTCTTGAACTCGCTAGGCCAAAATGAGATAGATTCATGCAATAAGTCCATAATACATTAAGATTCTAATGTAATTTACCTTCTTTTGAAGGAATGGTACCAGCGCAATCTGTAGCACAAACACCGAACGAAACACAAGAAAGTAGTTCGGGCACTTCGGGAAGCTCTCGGAGCCAGCGAGGTATATCTCAAGTCGACCCGCTTGAGCGGGTAATGCGAATGTTAGAAGAGCAACGACAAATAGATGATGCTCGCCAAGCCAAGTTTGAAAGCAATCTAGAGACCCGATTCTCAGTCCAACAAAAGCAGGTAGATACCCTGCAACAGATCGTTCAGACTTTGGCTGCCAACCATTCTGCCGCAACAGCAACGAATCCGGTGGAACAACCCGTGCTTGAAGTAGAGACGCCACAAATTCCAAGGGCGAGGGACGTGACTGCCTTCGACTTTGGCCACTTCAAGAAAGTCTGCAATACCCCATTCAACGGGACTGAGGAGCCAGTTGTGGCTCTAGATTGGCTAGCTGAGCTTGAAGATCACTTCGCTCTGCTAGAGGTCCTCGAAGAGAAGCGCGTTGCCTGCGCCCAATTACAGCTCCGCCTCAATGCACACGATTGGTGGAACGTGCATCGACGATCTCTCCAATTTGATCATGGAGAGGAGGCGATCTCGTGGACGACTTTTCGTGCCGCATTTGAAGAGGAGTTTATACCCCCTCCAGTACAACGTCAAATGGAAAACGAGTTCGTGCAGCTGAGGCAGGGCAGTATGACAGTTAAGCAATACTCCGCCGAATTCAACCGACTCTCCAAATTCGCTAGGGCCTATTTACCTGATGCAGCAAGTCGAGCTAGAAGGTTTAAAGGCGGTTTGCGCCCTGCCATCCATGGGCACGTAGTCAATAATCAGTACGGAACAATGCGTGAAGTTATGAATCACGCCCTATCACTAGAACCACAATATCCTCATGCTGCTGCTGGCGCTGTGCATACATCCAGTCACAAACGCCAAAGCAACTATGGAGGAAACAACGCTGCAAAGCGTCAAAACCATGGTGGCAATCAGAAGGGAAACCCAAGACCATTTTGTGATTTCTGTAAAAGGAAGGGCACAGTACCGATAGATGTTACAGCAGGAAAGGGCTGTGCTTCAACTGTGGCGGGCCAGGCCACATAGCTCGGGATTATCCACTCCCCTCTAAGCTTCTGCCTCAACAGAATAATCCCTAACGGTAGGCTCTATTCCTAAGTTTTGGGACGAAACTTCCAATTGGTTGGGTAGGATGTAGCGCCCCGTTCTCCCGGTGCGGAGAGCGCGGCTAAGAAACACAAGACGGTATCGTTCGATCGGGATAGATTGAATTAAGAACTCGTCCTCGTTATGGATTTGTTTCTTCGGAATCGATTCCCATATTCAGTGGACCGTGCCCCCGGGATCGACTTAGCAGCAGAGTCAGGAGGGACCCCTCCGCTGCTATCTTTTATTGCCTCGGTTTTCGATGTCGCTTGTTGCTTTCGTGCTTTGAGTTGGTTTTGGGATTTGCTTGTTTTCCTTGAACGGTTTCGATAGTTTTCATTGTTTTCGTTCATTGAACTGCTCTTCAATGTCGAGATTGGAAAGAGAGGAAGGATTACTGATCGAGCTGTTCGTGTGCAGGTGAACGAGCAGTAGGCGGCTTACGAGCGGAGTCGTGAAGCGCCTCTTTCCTTCTCCCTTCCAAAATCTAAGTGAGTGGCTACCATCCCGATTAGCTAGCCTTGCTTCCAAGCTTCACCCCCTAAAAAGCTTGAAATCTTTCTTGTCCCAATCAAACAATACCAAGTAATAATAAAAGAGATCAAGATAAAAAGGGAATAGACTTGGAAATATTGCTTGTCAACTAAACTTATGAACGGTTATCATCTTGTATGCTAGTTCATTTAAAACTGTTCTATGAATCGTGCTAAGTATGGAATTATGCTTGTTATGAAATAAACTGTCAGGAAGACTATACAAAACCGTTATGCTATGGAATTAATTCTATGAGTGTTGTTCGATCACGGACGACTTGTGCACAAGGTATGTTATGAGTTCCGCGGACGGTCGCCGGGGCGCTGGGACCGATCCGATCCGGACGGAACGTATGTATAGTCGTATGTTATGGGGTAAGGTGTTATGCAGCGGGGCTCGCCACCTACGTTGCATATCATCTATGTCTTGAGACTATAACCCGTCCCTTTGTGGCATCAAGCCAGTGATCCCTATGTATATTTAAACCTGTTGCAACTAACTTGTGTCTTCGTGGCAGGAAAGGCATGGTAAGTATTGTTCAGGTGATTCAGACGGACAGGTAAAAAAAAATCTACCGAACGGTGGCACGTTCATTTCAGTAAATTCTATATGCTGCTTACTTGTAAATAAACTAAGGCAAGATAGAAACCCACCAAATATGCATGCTTCATTAAAACAACGTGTCGATTGGTATAGTTCGGTTATCTCGCCTTCACCAGTATGTTTCGACATGTTGACCATCGTTGAAACAGGTTCTCCACACCAAGGCTAACCGAGCGAGGAGCCGAAGTCGTCTTTCCGATCCAGTCCAGCTATTGGCGCATCCTGATCGCGCCGCCCTAGAAGTCTTTTGATCCAGGAGCTTGCAACTATTCATACACAAATGCAGCTCCGTGGCAAAGCCGTCCTCCAGCCTGGAGGTCTATACATTTTGAAGTTATAAAGGGATGTATTGTACAGGACTGCTATCTCATTTTGAGTCAACACTTTTGTAAGCCCGTGCGGTATATTAGCTAACTCGTTCAAGAGTTTGTAATAGATGTTCATTATCAATAAAGAGAACTTTTCCATGTTTCAAATCTGTGTTTCAATTTATCTGCGTACTCTGAATATGTGCTTGTCATGCAAATCATTAAAGCCTTGTGCGGGCGCAACCCCAGGCCCGCACTGCGGTCACGATTAGGGGGACGCCTCAAACGATTCTACGGAATCGGGTCGTGACATAGTGGTATAAGAGCACAGATTCAAGTTCCTTAGACTCGTGCTGGAAAAGTTACTTTAACGATCAAATTCCTGTGCGAACTCTTGAACTCGCTAGGCCAAAATGAGATAGATTCATGAAATAAGTCCATAATACATTATGATTCTAATATAATTTACCTTCTTTTGAAGGAATGGTACCAGCGCAATCTGCAGCGCAAGCACCGAACGAAACACAAGAAAGTAGTTGGGGCACTTCGGGAAGTTCTCGGAGCCAGCGAGGTATATCTCAAGTCGACCCGCTTGAGCGGGTAATGCGAATGTTAGAAGAGCAACGACAAATAGATGATGCTCGCCAAGCCAAGTTTGAAAGCAATCTAGAGACCCGATTCTCAGTCCAACAGAAGCAGGTAGATACCCTGCAACAGATCGTTCAAACTTTGGCTGCCAACCATTCTGCCGCATAAGCAACGAATCTGGTAGAACAGCCCGTGCTTGAAGTAGAGATGCCGTAAATTCCAAGGGCGAGGGACGTGGCTGCCTTCGACTTTGGCCACTTCAAGAAAGTCTGCAACACCCCATTCAACGGGACTGAGGAGCCAGTTGTGGCTCTAGATTGGCTAGCTGAGCTTGAAGATCACTTCGCTCTGCTAGAGGTCCCCGAAGAGAAGCGCGTTGCCTGCGCCCAATTACAGCTCCGCCTCAACGCACACGATTGGTGGAACGTGCATCGACGATCTCTCCAATTTGATCACGGAGAGGAGGCGATCTCGTGGACGACTTTTTGTGCCGCATTTCAAGAGGAGTTTATACCCCCTCCAGTACAACGTCAAATGGAAAACGAGTTCGTGCAGCTGAGGCAGGGCAGTATGACAGTTAAGCAATACTCCGCCGAATTCAACCGACTCTCCAAATTCGCTAGGGCCTATTTACCTGATACAGCGAGTCGAGCTAGAAGGTTTGAAGGCGGTTTGCGCCCTGCCATCCATGGGCACATAGTCAATAATCAGTACGGAACAATGCGCGAAGTTATGAATCACGCCCTATCACTAGAACCATAATATCCTCATGCTGCTGCCGGCGCTGTGATTACATCCAGTCACAAACGCCAAAGCAACTATGGAGGAAACAACGCTGCAAAGCATCAAAACCATGGTGGCAATCAGAAGGGAAACCAAAGACCATTTTGTGATTTCTGTAAAAGGCAGGGGCACAGTACCGATAGATGTTACAGCAGGAAAGGGCTGTGTTTCAACTGTGGTAGGCGAGGCCACATAGCTCGGGATTGTCCACTCCCCTCTAAGCTTCTGCCTCAACAGAATAATCCCTAACGGTAGGCTCTATTCCTAAGTTTCGGGACAAAACTTCCAATTGGTTGGGTAGGATGTAGCGCCCCGTTCTCCTGGTGCGGAGAGCGCGGCTAAGAAACACAAGACGGTATCGTTCAATCGGGATAGATTAAATTAAGAACTCGTCCTCGTTATGGATTTGTTTCTTCGGAATCGATTTCCATATTCAGTGGACCGTGCCCCCGGGATCGACTTAGCGACAGAGTCAGGAGGGACCCCTCCGCTGCTATATTTTATTGCCTCGGTTTTCGATGTCGCTTGTTGCTTTCGTGCTTTGAGTTGGTTTTGGGATTTGCTTGTTTTCCTTGAACGGTTTCGATAGTTTTCATTGTTTTCGTTCATTGAACTGCGCTTCAATGCCGAGATTGGAAAGAGAGGAAGGATTACTGATCGAGCTATTCGTGTGCAGGTGAACGAGCAGTAGGCGGCTTGCGAGCAGAGTCGTGAAGCACCTCTTTCCTTCTCCCTTCCAAAATCTAAGTGAGTGGCTACCATCCCGATTAGCTAGCCTTACTTCCAAGCTTCACTCCCTAAAAAGCTTGAAATCTTTCTTGCCCCGATCAAACGATACCAAGTAATAATAAAAGAGATCAAGATAAAAAGGGAATAGACTTGGAAATATTGCTTGTCAACTAAACTTATGAACGGTTATCATCCTGTATGCTAGTTTGTTTAAAACTGTTCTATGAATCGTGCTAAGTATGGAATTATGCTTATTATGAAATAAACTGTCAGGAAGACTATGCAAAACCGTTATGCTATGGAACTAATTCTATGAGTGTTGTTCGATCACGGACGACTTGTGCACAAGGTATGTTATGAGTTTCGCGGACGGTCGCCGGGGCGCTGGGACCGATCCGATCCGGACGGAACGTATGTATAGTCGTATGTTATGGGGCAAGGTATTATGCAGCGGGGCTCGCCACCTGCGTTGCATATCATCTGTGTCTTGAGACTATAACCCGTCCCTTTGTGGCATCAAGCCAGTGATCCCTATGTATATTTAAACCTGTTGCAACTAACTTGTGTCTTTGTGGCAGGAAAGGCATGGTAAGTATTGTGCAGGTGATTCAGACGGACAGGTAAAAAAAAATCCACCGAACGGTGGCACGTTCATTTCAGTAAATTCTATATGCTGCTTACTTATAAATGAACTAAGGCAAGATAGAAACCCACCAAATATGCATGCTTCATTAAAACAACGTGTCGATTGGTATAGTTCGGTTAGCTCGCCTTCACCAGTATGTTTCGACATGCTGACCCTCGTTGAAACAGGTTCTCCGCACCAAGTCGAACCGAGCGAGGAGCCGAAGTCGTCTTCCCGATCCAGTCCAGCTGTTGGCGCATCCTGATCGCGCCGCCCTAGAAGTCTTTTGATCCAGGAGCTTGCAACTCTTCATACACAAATGCAGCTCCATGGCAAAGCCGTCCTCCAGCCTGGAGGTCTATACATTTTGAAGTTATAAAGGGATGTAATGTACAGGACTGCTATCTCATTTTGAGTCAACACTTTTGTAAGCCCGTGCGGCATATTAGCTAACTCGTTCAAGAGTTTGTAATAGATGTTCATTATCAATAAAAAGAACTTTTCCATGTTTCAAATCTGTGTTTCAATTTATCTGCGTACTCTGAATATGTGCTTGTCATGCAAATCATTAAAGCCTTGTGCGGGCGCAACCCCAGGCCCGCACTGCGGTCACGATTAGGGGGACGCCTCAAACGATTCTACGGAATCGGGTCGTGACATGGGTCGTGACAATTAGTGTGTATATATATATAGATGTGTGTTTATATATATGTATATAGATATATGTATATAATTATGTGTATGTGTGTGTGTTGATGTGTGTTTAAGAGTGTGTGTATTAGTGTGTTAGTGTGTGTTAGTATATAGATATAAGTGTATATATATATATATATGTATTTAGTTGTATATATATATAGTTATATGTGTGTATATATATATATATATATATATATATATATAGGGTGATATATATATATGTATATAGGAGTGTGTGTGTGTGTGTGTATTTGAGAGAGGGGGGGGAGACTGAATCTGGAACAGCAGCAGCAGCATGCTGCTGCCAGTGCAGCAGCCATAGCAGCAGGTGCAGCAGCAAGGAGCAGCAGCAGCAGCTCCAGCACAGGCAGCAGCAGCAAGCATGGGCAGCAGCAGCAGCAAGTTGAGAGCTAGCAGCAGCAGTATGCGAGAGAAAGATATATATATATATATATATATATATATATATATATATATATATATATACATATATCTATAGATAAATAGCTAGATAGATTATAGATAGATAGATGGATAGATTTAGATAGTTAGTTATATATATAGATAGAAAGTTAGATAGATAGATAGATAGATAGATAGATAGATAGATAGATAGATAGATAGATAGATAGATAGATAGATAGATAGATAGATAGATAGGTAGATATCTAGATAGTTATATAGATATATAGATAGGTATAAGATAGATAGATAGATAGATAGATTAGTAGATTGATAGATATTAGAGATTATTAGATAGATAGATGGTTAAATAGATAGGTAAATAGAGGATAGATAGATAGATAGATAGATAGCTAGATTTATAGATATCTATAGTTAGATAGATAGGTAGATACCTAGTAGGTAGATATCTAGACATCTAGATAGATAAATAGATATATGAGATAGATATATAAATAGATAGTTAGATAGATTAATAGATAACTAGTTAGATAGTTAGATAGATAACTAGATAGGTTGATACTAGATAGATAGATAGATAGATAGATAGATAGATAGATAGATAGATAGATAGATAGATAGGTAGAGGGATAATTAGATATCTATATCTATATGCATAGATATATACATAGCTAGATAGATAGTTAGATATCTAGGTATAGATATATATATGTGTAAGGTATGTGTAAGGTAAGGTATATATGTAAGGTATGTGAGATATATACGTAGATACCTAGGTATATGCCTATATGTATTAGATATCTATATTTTAGCCTAGATTATAGCTAGACATATATGTTTATGCATAGTTAGTTAGCTAGAGGGGTAGTCGGGTTGAGTTTAGAGCGGTATCTCAATACCTTGAGATACAGAGGTATCTCAATACCTTAAGATAACCAAGGTATTGAGTTTTGAGCGAGGTATTTGAGCAATAGCCTAGGAATAGTATTGGAGTGATTTTTATATGCTTATGTGTATATATTTACGCGTGCTAGCATAGGTTTTAGAGGGTATAGGCGGGGTGCGTAGCCTAGGTTGAGGTATCGGATACCGAGGGTATCCCGGTATCTCAAGGAGGCGAGTTTGAGAGTTTTCTAGCTTAATGACCTCGGTTTGGCCTAGAATTTCAGGAGCACCCTAGTTTGACCTAGACTTGACCGTAGTTGACTCGGTTGACCACCAAAGTCAACTTTTGACCTAGTTTTGACCTAGATTTGACTTTTTGGACCTAGAGTTGACTTTTTGACCAGATTTCATCGGTTTGATCCGTTCGACCTAGAACGACCCTAGAAGCCTATTTTTTAATTATTTTATATCTGTTTAACTCATTAGAACCCTGTTTAACCTTGCTTTTCGCAATAGGTCCTTGCGACACCAGTTCGGATCGCCAGTTGCTCAGGACGTCAGACGAATACATTCTCTGATAGTTTTCATTATCTGATGATTATTATGATTCAGCTTCTAGTATAGTATCATCTGATTATTCTGGCACAACACGGGACACTGACTGGTATTTCTGGATTCTTTTACTTGCGACACGTACATTTCATATTTCTGGCCTCTATTTTGGAATCACTACAGGCATCACTTACAGGCATCACCTACAGGCATCATTCATGTTCAGGCTGGACTCATCTTGATTTGCGTGTCGTATCTTGGATCCACTTATATTAGTCGGGGAGGGGAAATACTCGAGTAGACATGTAAATATTCCCATCTGGAATCATCAGGAATCACTCCCTCTGGTCTAATCTGGAATGATAGCAACCGTGCACCCAGTGCGCGGTGAGCCATACTTACCCCTAGCCGTTTACATGTCGAAACAAGTATTTCAAAGACACCGAGTTCATTCTTTATAGTCTGGACTCACTTGCATTCTTGTTGGTCTCACTTACATGTTTCTGGACTTGACTCACTACATGTTTTCATGCTGGACTCACTATACGTTCATGTGCACGGACTTGATCTTAGCTTAGATTTCTTGTATCTTGCAGTTATTACTATCTTGCTCTGATATCCATGCATCTTTACCTTTATGCACCAGTGATTTATGTATTTCTTGTTTCATACTTGCTTCATTCTTCTTGCTACTTGCTATAACTGTTTTATAGTTTTTATCATTTAAATGGAACTGCTGTTAGAGATGTACTTGCTCCAGTCCTGACTGGACATATTTTTCAGAGTATCCGGAGGAGTGGTGTCCGACGTTTTATGGACCTGAGCCTGTCGATGGTGCAGACAGGAACCCTCTAGTTTAGGGGTGATTTCCGGATTAGTAGCCGGGATCACTAGGACCTTGTTATTGTTTTTATTAGCTTTTAGTACCGGATTTGTCTCCGGTTTTGGATTGAGACCTTATTTGTATATTATTTTTGGATGATGTATCATTATTATTGATGTTGTGGTTGTTGTAGTAGTTGTTGTTGGTTAGACTTTGGAGTTGTTAGTCTTCTTTGTTATCTTATCGTGCTTAGATTCGTGATTGAGTACTTGATTATCATTATGATATTGCTCCTCCGTTTGGAGTTGAGATCTTGCCAGGTTTATATATTGATTGCATGGTTGCCCTCCTTTTGTAGAGGTCATGGCAAATTTTTTATGAGTTATCTAGATAGTTGACCTAGACAGCGTTCTACCGCCGATGCTGCGGCGTAGGCTGGACGTACCCACGACTCATGCCCGATTTTCTGGGTGCAGGTCGTGACACGTTTTTGGTGGCGGCCCCATGCAGGTCCCGATTCGCAATTAGTGCGATGTCGTGGTGGTACAATAATTTAGTTGTACTGCTGCGAGCCTATTATAGGATCTAGGATCTAGGATGAGAGTGTACTCAATCACGACTAGGAACAATTCCAATCTAATTATTCTGAAATTGCTTCTTTTGAAATATTACCGTCCTTCTTTGATGATATTGTATATTGTGCCGTATTGACTTCTTTTGATCTGTGTTCGGGATACCTCCGAAGACACGATCTCATCGTACCGTTCCAGCAGTTGCCACCGAGAGGTCTGCTACCTCTCGTCCAGCTCGTATTCAGGCAGCTGCTACTGCTCCACTCACCACTCCTGCGGTTGAGGGAGCATCTGCTTCTCTCGGAGATCCTCCTTCACCTGTCGATCCGAGGACTACGCCAGTCGTTCCGGTGGTTCCTCCACCACTTTCTGCTCCAGTAGATGCCACACAGTTGTTTGCGTTCTTCAGGGAGATGATGGATGCGCAGCACCGTCAGGTGGATGTGATGAGGCTGGGCATTGAGAACGCCCACCAGGTGGCCATGAAGGCAGTGGACAGGGTGGCACAGATTCAGCCACAGGCAGATCAGATTCAGCATCCGAGGCCAGGCAGCATTATCGACTTTCAGAGGATGCGGCCCAAGGAGTTCCGTGGTACAGAAGGGATCCTGTACGCGGACGACTGGATAGAGCAGATCGAGGGGATCTTCATGCTGGCGCAGATTCCAAACAATATGCAGATAGAGGCAGCGGGCAGTCAGATATTCGACCTAGCCTTGACATGGTATCGCACAGATACGAGGATTGCGGCGCCAGGGCTTACTTGGGAGGCTTTCAAGAGGCTTTTTAAGGAGAAGTTTTTCCCAGATGTGGCGGTCAGTGCTTTGGAGAGCCAGTTCGAGGCACTCGTCCAGGGGAGCATGACAGTGGACGAGTACGCAGCGGAGTTCTGTCGTCTGGGCAGATTTGTAGAGGGCTTGAGTGAGGCAGCCAAGGCAAGGAAGTTTCGCAAGGGCTTGGTCATGGCGGTCAAGTCTTTGACCAGGAGCGAACGCGAGGCGACTTTTGAGCAGATAGTAGAAGATGCTCAGAGAGCAGAGGATGACTTGGAGCTCAAGTCCAAGAGAGGCAGGGATGATTCAGGCAGTGCGAGTGGCAGTGCGGGACCGGCTAAGCGTCCCTATGTGCAGAAGGCAGTACAGCAGGGTCAGGATCAGAGGGTGCCCACTTGTGCCTACTCCAGGAAGGCAGCACACACTTGGGATGTTTGTAGGAGGAGGCTGAAGGTGTGTTTGTTCTGTGGATCCGCTGCTCACGAGATGCGAGATTGCCCCACTGCACCTCCATTGGGTGGAGCACAGGATCAGAGAGTTTGAGCTAGGCCACCTGTGGCACAACATCATGCCCCACACCAGCAGAGGGATACACCCCAGCAGGGCAGGACTTATGCGTTGACGGTCGAGGAGGCCGATGCTACGGGTGTCGGGTTAGCAGGTTTGTCTCTTTGTTCGTCTTCCTGTCCTTTTCCATTCCTTGTGGTGTATTTTATTAGTACCTGTTAGATTTTCTTTGTACTGTGGTAGATAGTGTAGTGACCCTGATTGAGACTGTGATAACACGACCAGTAGGACCCTGATCTTGTATGTTATATAGGTAGAATTTCTTGACTGTGATTGTTGGGGGTTTGACCTAGAGGGAGTGCGATTGACTTTTAATTTTGAGGACAAAATTTTCTAAGGAGGATAGGCTTGTCACCATCCCATTTCTAGAGCAGGGTATTTTTTTATTTTTAATTTGGTTAATTATGTATTATTTATAATTAATTATATTTATAATTAATTAGTGATTGTATTATATTTTTATTGATTGTTTTAGGATTTCGGCTAGCCTGGACCCATGTCAGACCCTAGTGGACCCATGTCCGACCCAGCCCACACCCTTGTGAGACTTATTTTTGGATTTATAATATTTATTATATTTTTAGTGGGTTAGTTTGAGAGATTTGGAGTTAGTTTGAGTGCTTTTGGAAACCAAAACCAAAACCAAGTGTTAGGAGGGCATTTTGGTCAATTGGTGACTTGTGTAACCCCTTTAATTAGGTGGCCGACCCTTTACAGCAGCCCCCATCCGTGGGAACTAGCAGCCAGCCCCCCTCCTCTTCATTTTCCACTTCTTCTTCACTTCTTCTTCTTCTCCACTTCTTCTTTCTTCTTCTTCCAAAGTGAGTTCTTCACCATTTTTCTTCCTTCTTTCTTCCATTCCTTCTTCTTTATGCTAGCCCTAACCTTTCTTCTTCCCCAACCTAGGTGGGTAGAGCTTAGATTTGG